>JANZLF010000004.1:13164994-13177942 GCA_026546835.1 Erythroxylum foetidum | reverse complement strand
TATTTACGGTGATATATATGTTGATGTCTGCATGTGTTTTATACGTTTGTTTTGTATGAAATGCATGCTTGAATTTATCAAGTAGGAGACTTCTTCTTCCTTTTAAAGCCCTTCCTTGTCACTCTCATGAAGTTAGAGTCGAAATCTACTTCCTTTAGAACTTCATTAAGGTTTACAACTTCCTAAGGTGGAGATTTAGTTCCATTTTCTACTATATTTCTCTGGGAAGTCCCAACTGTACACTGGATGATCTGAGTGTCATCATTCTTTTCCTTGCTTCCTGTGGATTACATCAAGTCCACTACGTGGTAGCCTAGTTGTGCATGGCTTAAAAAGAGGGCCTTCGTCCATAAAAAGTCCACTGAGAGTTACCTCCCACGTCCTCATTCCTTCCTTAAGTATATCCAAATCTAGCGATACAATTGTTTTACCTTTTTCTATTTTTGGTGGGCAGAATTAGAGCTTGAAATATGAGCAATCATCATCCATAACCTGCTTCTATGTATTCTTGGGAGGGTTAATACCAGTTGGTCATTCCTTAGTATTGCTAGACTCATGTTCTAAGGAGTCTGTCCACTTATCAAGAGAAGGGTTACTTGTGTCAAATGGCTATCATACAGGAGGGAAAGGTCAACTTGATTAGAGTTTTTGGTAGGGTCCTTTGGTAAGGGAGGAAAGTCTTTACTTGTCAGAACCAAGTTTGACATTGTTATAGCGAGTGGTTGATAACCAATTTTTTGAATGCAGGGAAGGAAGACAGCTGTGCAAACATCAAGTCGTTTCGGCTTATATTCCTACTAATAGAGAGGAAAAGAAGAAAGAAGCGGGGGATTCAAGAAGAGAGTAAGAAGCAAGAAAGGAAAAGGAAAGGAGATGAGGACACAAGATCAAGGGAGAAGTAGATGTTAGCTTGGGCGGATATCAAAGATGAGACTGAGAAGCAATGGTAGAGACGCAAGAAGGGTTCAAGAAGGATAGTTTAGGTGTTGTTAGTAAGCAGTTTAGGCGGTAGAATGGTTAGTGAGAAGGAAGGGCCTCTCTCTCTCTAGCCATGTTGTCGTTCCATGTCAACAATGGCCATTAAAGAGCGGAGTTTGGAAGTAGTTGGCACAAGACACAGCGACCTTTCTTTCTTGATAATGTGAAAATCATATTGTATTTTGTTTATATTTTAGAGGTCATTTTGTAGCTAAATCATATTGTATTTTACAATGACATTTTTAGTTTTTCAACCTTAGATAAATCTCGGGGCGGTAGTTTTCACATAGAAAGATAAAAAGAGAGGAGATTCTATATATTTATACGGTTATATGCATTATTACAAATAATAATTTTTCTTAACCAATATTTTTTGTGATGTTGGACTAAATTCTAGTTTAGACTATTTTCCTAAAATCAATTTAAATTCATGAAATATTCTCATTCCCAAAATTAAATAGATCAAGAATGATGATTAAATGAAATAAGAAAAAGGGCCATATTAAACCATAATGTTTTTACCAGAATTTAATTTAAGTTAAAAATTTTAATATATTAAAAATTATAACATTTTAAAATTGTTTTATTTGAACTCAAATTTAGCATCTCCATTGGCCCTTGGTTATAAAAATATAGTATACATGATATTTTTATTTTTTCTGTGAGTTCCTTGAAGATTTGTAACTTAGGTTAAAAACAAGGTCAAAAAATAAAAATATTTTGTTTTTATTTTTATAGAATAACATCATTTTTTATTTTTCTCAAAGGTTGCTGTCTAGCTTGAGGTTATAAATAAAAAAGTAAGAAAAAACCAATTCGCCATTGTTAAACTGGAGATTAGTTGGATGTTTTTACAAGATAAGATAAATTAAAAAAATCTGAACAAAAGCAATATTGGAAGCCAAGCTACCTGGATAACCAAGTATGCTTGTATATATATATTTCTGGATATCCTTTTGCCATGTATCACTGTTACAAACTCCACAGATAATTGGATTAACGAGAAACTTGGAAGCTTATTCCTGTTTGACGAAAAAAGAAGCAGCTAAGCTAAATAAGACAAGCTGTGTTCTCCATTTATTCACCAACATTACCAATTAAATATTCTTCATCTTCTTTTGCCATAGTAACAGGCAAGCATGCAAGAATCAATGGCTACAAAAGTGTAAAGAAAGGGTTATTAAAGAAAAGGGAGGTTTGAAACTAAAGCCGCAGAAGACATGAGCCGAGACAAGTTGTTATCTAACTCCATTTAAGTGGCAGCCCATTCTTTACGGATGTCAAAAGTATAATTAATCTCCAAGTAGCACTTTTGATCGTCATCAACAAACTGAGAAGGTCAGAAAGGAATCATAAGACCAACAACAGACTGAACGAAAGAATTAAAAATTAAGATTTTAAACCATTGCAATCTTGCACTAAATTTATAACGATGAAAAGGGTAGGACTAATATCATTAGATTGCATGTCAACGTCAAAAAGCACCTGAAAATATATAAGTAGAATGAGTAGAAACAAACCCTGGATTTTGCTGTATAAGATCCTCTAGCAAAAAGACCAGATGGGGTGACCTCTTCAGGCATTACATGTGTGTAAGCCTCCGGTTGAGGACTGAAAGTCCCGATCATCTCTTTTGTGCTGTCCACTGAAATGACATTCATATTTAAAAAACATCCACGCGTTCATATTTAAAATTAGGCTGGTCACTAGCAGCTCACCCTTCACACCAGTTTTCCAGACATTGTTGGTATACTTGAGTCCAGACACAATGTTGTTGCTGACTTTGAACGAGAACTTTAAGTTATATTGGCATCCTTCTTTCAATGTGAACCATGACCCCTTGGGCTTCCCATCTTCCGGAATAGAAAGGACAATGTCAGCCCTCCCAGGAGATATGATAGACAGCTCAAGAAATTTCACTTCAGGATCAAGAGTCTCTGCAACCAATTTCACAAACAGAACAAATTAAGTCACCTCAGTCTAGTAATATTCTTTAACAAAAAGAAAACAAGCCACATTCTCACCTAAACCATTAAAGTATGTGAATATCTCATCCTTCTAGCCTGCTTACGGAATAATTGTTTCTCAAAATAAAGCATATGAACACATGGTTAACAACCTGGACTTCAAAATTATGGGAAGAATATTCTTTTGATTTTTGACTATTTAGCATTTGAATATTATATATATATAAAAAAAAAAAAACTTAGCGCCTGAAATGCTGCAAGGGGCCTCAACTAATAGCTCGCTCACTATAATATTTATGGCTAAACTGGAAACAACCAATAAAATCAACAAAAGACCCCAAGATACACTGGCAATCCAATCTTTCTGAGACTAGCAGCAAGTCAAGATAGGACAAATATTGAAACCAGTGCATAAAAAGTTTTGGCACATAATAGTAAACAACTGAAAGGAATTTGTCTGTAAGCATATATTGGAAGAAAAATGTCCAGAACTGCAAGGCCCTTACACACAAAACAATCTTTAGTTATTGAGACATAAGTTTGAACAGTACCTCCAATATTTTCAAAATCAACGCTTCCAAGAAGCTGTTCCTTCCATTTCCTCAGACTCTCATCATCCTGAATTCTCAAATTCCAGGAAAAAAAAAACACATTATCAGTTATCACCAAATACAGAGATTTCAAAAATGAACTCTCTTTTTAAACTAAATTGCAGGAGAGAGGACGTGACTGATCACCTTATCCTTTTCAAGCTGTTCTTTGAGGGTGTACTGAGGACCAAGCTGAATTTTATGGCTTCCCTCTTCATCTTCCTCATCCTCAGTCGCACACAAAGAAGTTTCACTTGCGTGCCTCCTCATTCCAACTCTTCCTCCGTCATTCCCCTGTTCGTCAGCAGTTTTTGTTTCCAAATCATCACTCCCCTCTCCAACTACTTCCTTCTGTTTGTCTTCTAACCCCATGTTACTAGAACTTGAAACGGCTCCAACAGTCAAAGACATCAACTCATTAATGGTAACAAGCTCTGCTCACGACACAAACAAAAGAAAACTACAGCAGAAACAGAGATTACATGAGAAGATAGTTAGTTATGCCAAAGACAGGAGATAAAAGATATTCTTTAGTAAATCGAAAATGGGAGTATAGAAGATAATTAGAAAGTGAAAAGGCACTTTGTAGGCTGTCAAAAGGAAAAGGCAAAGATTATCTGTTCTTAGTATACGGAAATCCAACAAGATAAAAGGGCCGCCACAAAGAGAACAAGAAGACAAAAGAGAAACTGGATTTGTCTTGTCTCCTCTCTTTAGTTTAGCTTTTTTGGTGGTGGTGGTGGTTTGTGTTCAAATTAAGCAAGAAACAACGGAAAAAGGAAGAGGCACAGTGGTAGTGACATGAAGAAAAGGTCGTGCGGTGATCCGAAATATGAGAGAGGTGCAGCCAAAAATATAGGTGGTCAAGTCAAGTAGGAGAGAGTGTTAGTACTAAGTATTTGCCTAAGATTAAGGAGGACAATTATATTTGACTTTGACCCATTCTTTCAATAAAAGAATAATGATGGCAATCCAAATTTTGCACGGTACTCCTGTCTATAATTAAAATGTTAATAACTATTTTGAATTAGTGACCCTCGTATTTGATGGCAATCCAAATAATGAGGGTCACTAATTAGAAAACAAAGGAGATAGGGTAAACGAGGGTCACTAATTTTTTTTTGTACCCTATCTCCTTTGTTTTCTAATTTTATTTGGCCGTGAATTCTTCATGTATAATTTTGTTGTACCAAATGAGTTTTTTTTTTTAGGGGTACCAAATGAGTTTTAAAAACCTAGGCTATCCCATTCGTAAGTATACGAGATAATTATAGTCGAATACTTGGGATTATCTCTCAAGGAGATAAAATTGATCAACTCAAATTAACTTTAATTAAAACAAATGCAATCCTAAACATTCTAACCTAAATTATTAACAAAAAAATTCAAATAAAGTAAAAGAAAATAAAAAGCAAACCAATTTAATTAGAGGTAAAAAAAAACATTTTGATTAATCAATGTAGTAAGCTCTTATGAAATTAGTTTTATTAATTTAATCTCCTATGCATGACTAAGACAATTTGATCAAATAGCTGTCTTGCTAGAATTAGCATTTAGGTTTTAAAATGAAATCCAATAATAAACTGGTCTAACCAAGTCTATTATCCAAATCAATTATTTAAATCCAACTGATAATTATCCACTTAAGTTAATGTATTTCTAATTCATAACTTAAGCGCCTATAATTTCTTGATATAATATTAATCTTTTTTTCTCAATTCTTCGTTTAATATCAAAATAATGCAAAACCTGGACACACTATTACATCCATTAAGTTCATAAATTATAGGAAAAAAATACGACAATCAAATAGTAATTTAATCATGCATATCGATTAAATCAGATCCATTAACTCTCAAGAATAAACAATCATCCCATAACGAGATAAAAATTGTTCATCATATTCATTAAATTCAATCCCATGTTTAATGGTAAACAGAGAAATAAATTTGATAAATAGAAGAAATAAATTCAACAAACAGAATTGAAGAACTCTTGAACAGTAAGAGTTGGCAGTGAATCTCCTGCCGAAAGTCGCCCTCTGTTTTTACCGCACTAGCTTTACTCACACTCCTTGGCTTTAGCTCACACTTTTTGCCTTTGCTATATTCTATTTTGCCCAGAAATTGTTACTTATGCTGACGTCCCCTTCTTTCTATAACTACCTTTATTTATAAAGGGAATCTAGGGTTTAATGCGATCTTTCTTCTTCTTTTTTCTTCTTTTTTAGGTGTAATTTTGCGTGATTCGCGTGATTTTCTTAGGGTAATTTGCAATCTAAAGTTTTTTTACGCATAGTGACAACTTCTCACACTCGGGTGACACCTCCTCACACTTGAGTGACTCATCCTCTCAATCAAGTGACTTTTGGCCTAATTTTTCTCTACTCCTTTTCTTGTAATATTCACAAACAACTCCGCAGAAGTTGATTTCATTCAAATTTGGATTAAAAGATAGGAAATTTTAACCAAAATTAGAATATAAAAACTAACAAAAATGAATAAAAATTAGACACAACAAGTCCCTTATACTTAAACTATGCTTATCCCTAAGCAAAATTAAGAAAACTAAACTATAAAAAGAACAAACAATGGAAACAATAGTTTTCCCAAGTTACAGTCAAAGATATCAAAAATATTTTTAATAAACATAACCCAAAAACTTGAAACTCATAATACTCCATCAATAAGCTATTCTCCTTATCCTTAAGCCAAAAGTAACAAGTACTTCAATTCAAAGAGCCACTAATAAGTGAGATAGACACTCACTCCGCTCTCCATCCTCTCAAGCATTCAAGGGTAGGATATATTCACTCATCATCCATTTTATGTAAGGCAACTAAGCTTGCTTACTAATCCAATCTCTAGTACTTGTATCAAACACAAACATCAATATGATGAAGGTCTTTATTTTTTGTTATAATGGGGCAAAGATAAGGGTAGGAAAAAGAAAATCAAAGGTTAAGATCACAAAACTAATTGAGCATTTAAAACAATATAGAACAATGAAGCATAAAACACTCAGATCTTTCCTTTCATTTGACAAGATTAACACTCCCTTTTTTTGTGTCCCTCGTTATTTTCATTTTCTAGTTGTCTTTTCTTCCCTCCTTTTCTTTTCTTTTTATTTTTATTTCTTTTTTATTTATTTGTAATAAGGAGATCAAGTTTAAAAGAGGACAAATGTAGAGGAGAGATACAAGTTGTTACAACCACACCTATTCCTAACTTAATAGCCAACTGTATGCTATAATTCTCCCACACTTATTCAAGTAATTATTCTCTAAAACTAGTCATACCATTTCAAATGCTCAACTTACCCTTATGGTAGGTATAATGAGGAGGATAAATAATCAAGGTTATGGCTCATATTTTTGGTTTAAAGAAAGAAAAGAGTTTAATGTTAAGCTCAAAAGGAGCTCATTAAAGGTAAAATTATGGTGGCTTTTTAAACAAAAAGAATAAATCCTAATTGCCTTCGTCATTTCAATTTTTGGATAAGATTATGTGATCTTAACCAGTATTCGCAAGCAGAGTTTCTTAATCATGAAAGAACACTCTCAACAGAAAACACTTGATTTTCGTGTTTAATATTTCAATGAGGCTCAAAATCTTACCAAACAAAGTGTCATTCATCCATCACAACAAATTAATGTCCTTTTAATTAAAATCCAAGTCAATCAGCCCAAGCATGCAAGTATACTTATTTGCTCATATTTTGAATTTTTAATCCCGATCAAGTTTACTTCATGATAATACATCTCTAGCTATTAAATGGGAAAAGACACATATTTTTATAATAAAATAATACTCCCCTGCACTTAAATATCACATTATCCCCAATGTGATAAGTAAATAGAAGAGGGAGTTAAGATGTCAAAAAATTATCAAATAAGGAAAAAGTTAAAACTAAAAAACAATAAAAAGAAAAGGATAGAAATAGAAGTTCCTAATCTCCACTACCTTAGCCTCAATGTTGTGTATCATCTCATTTTCTTACCTTTCAAATGCTCTAGATTGGGTTACATGATATGAGAATTGGGCCTAGAAGACACTAAATTGAGCTAGTAGCGAGTGGTAATCCTCAGAAACAATTAGAGATGTATTTTTCCAAGCGTCGGAGCATCATCTTATAAGTTAACTTCAACCTCCTCAACTTAAGCTCGCTTAGTACTCAAAGCCTCCTACATGTCATCATCGAGAGAACATATCAATCTCCTTGCCTCTTAACAAATTTCATAGCCACCAAGAAGTTCAAGTCAAGACTCGAGTTGCCTAGAGCTAGCTGCATATGTGTTCTCCCTTATAGTAAGCTAAGATGTTCTGTAATTTTAGTCATAAATGCTTTGACAACTATTTTTCTTAGACTTGCCTTAGCTTAGCCACATCATTTAAACCATATCCCCGCATTAACAGGTTTGACATGCACCATACACCATAAAATAAATAATTAGCTTTGCATTATTATCTCCTCTACCAAATATTGTAAAAGTTAAAAATATGCGGATAAAATGAAGGGCAGGGTCCACTAATGCAAATGATTTGGATCGGCTTAGAAAAAACACTTGTCCACGATTGGTTACTTTGGCCCAAAATTGTTGGATCCCAATTTCAGAGCCCAACTCTTGCTCTAAAAAGCATAAAGCCTGAGTGTGCGTATTACCTTGTAGGGTTGTTTCAATAAACCCACATTAACCATCATCCCATATAGGTGGAGTGCCCACATCAGTCAATTGTTAAAAACAAACTCATTTCTCCTATTTCTAAACAGATTTTGGAGAACCTCAAATCAAAATTTCAATTTGGATTCTTAAGAACATTTGTTCCCCATTGTCTTAAGTTTCTAATGACACCAAAATTATTCAATTTGGTGCAAAAATCTAAACGTTATAGCCTATACATTTTTAGACTGTTATTAAACTGAAACTATACACTATACTCAACTTCTATCCAGAAATTGACAGTCTTAGAGTCTGGATTAAAATTCAATGTATTCAGAGTCTTTGTAGCTATATGTCTTTAGTTGATTTAGAGACAATAATCATCTTATTTGGAGCTCTACAGATCAAGATATCATCAAAATACTGAAGCATGTTTAGTAAAAATATCCAATTCATGCTCTTCCAACTGATAACCTTACTTTGATTCGATCAATCCTTTTCTAATCAACATCAAAAGCTTTAAATTTTTATGGAGAGATAGAGAAATGTGTTATGAATCCAATGCTCTAAAAATCAGATTATCTGGAGGTCTAGATAAGAAGTTATAACAAAAAGATCAAAGTATGTTAAAAAAATAGCCTTCTTTGAACAAATAGGGAAGTCGTGATCGTGCACATGCATGACCGTGACATTTGGGTGGTCCTGTGGAGTCGTGATCGTACGTATGCATGACTGTGAAATTTGGGTGGTCCTGCGGAGTCGCAATCGTGCGCATGCACGACCGTGACATTCGGGTGGACCTGCGACCCTTTTTCTTCACCGACATCTCGACTTCAAACTTTCATAACTTTTGATCCAGAACTCCAAAATTTACAAACATTATATCAATGGAAAGCTAAAAAAAAGATATACAACTTTGATGATGAATATAAAAACAATATAGTTGTTCTAAATATCCCTCTTAAACAGCATCACAAATTTCCAATGATCATATCTTTCAACTCCATTTTCCAAAAATTTCATACTATATATCATTGGAAAGTTGGAAAAATAATCTACAAATTTGAAGAAGACAACTTTGTTTAATTCAACGTAGATCAATACAGTATTTTCCTCAAAGCCAGAACACAAAATTGTCCCAATTTCACTTCCTCTCATGCAACATTATTCTAACCATCCAACTACATTTCATTATTCATTCCTATTTTCTTATCCATAGCATCTCACTTATATGCAGCAACAATTTATATTCAAAATTTATCATCTTAAATTGATAACTTTCCCAAATATATCGAATTCTGACTTAAACTGATCCTTAATTAATTCATATTTCAACTCCACCTCATCCATACACAAATTCACTTTTCAACTTAACGATCATCCTTTCACAAATCCATATTTCATTAACATCATAGAATAAGATTTTACAAAGCTTTAATGGCATTCTAAGCCACATTACATCAACAATATCAAAAATTCAAAATACAAAAGACACAAAACCTCATAATTCTTGACATGTGTTTGAAGTCTTGTTTTTACATCAATCTAACTTAAAATACAAAATATGCATAATCAAATGAATGCCTTGACTATCTTTTACCCGATCTCTTTCTCATCACCTGGAGATGGGAAAGAAGGGGGGGGGGGTATCATTCTCAATTTCATAACCGAAATTCACAAATTTTAAATCATGAATGCATCAAACTTGTCAACATCTCATAAGCACATAAACACATCAAAATGGTTTGGGTAAATCCATAAAAATGACGAGCTACACATTTCCACATAATGGTCTTGTGTAGTCGTAGACTTGAGGCACTATTGCAATCCCACATAGTGGTTTTACGTAGGCGTAAACTTGCGGGATTCCATGAAGGAGCTCCATACCACTAGCGGGCAGGCGAGAGAAGCCTTTAACTTGTCAACATGCACGTGACATTCTTGAATGGATTACCCCAAACTCACATAACATGTAATTCATGAATGGGAAACCATTTTCCCAAATAACACATTCTTGAAAACTTGTTTGTCATGAACATGAGATATTTCGAAAACTATTTCTGAAAATATGATTTCATAAACATTTATCTTTTCAAAAGAATCATTTTTAAAGTCTTTTCACAAATCATCAACCCAATTCACATACCAAACACATAGCAAATTCTCAATTCATCCAAGAAGCACCAAATGCAACATTTATGATGCAATTTCAAAACATTAAATTTCCTTGATTCAAAGAAAACATTTATTGGCTTATTAATTTTATTATAAACGTATACCCACCTTGATTTCCTAGCTTGAAACTTTGCTAAAAAATGCTCTTACTCTTGCTCCTCTTGCCTCCTTTGATTTCCTTTATCAAAGACAAAATTCTCATGTCGATAGGGATTCAAATTGGAGAACCCACAAGACATATTCACTAAAATTGATCTTAGAATCCTTAAACCCATACGTTTCTTAAGCTATATGAATCAAAACCCTTTCAAAAATCCAAAGATTGAAATCCTACTTACCTTGAATCTTCACCAAATGAAGAGTTTGTTGGCTCTAATGGAAGCTCTCATCATCTTCTATCTTTTTCCCTTCTTGAATAACTTCAAAATCAGTATTTAGGACCAAGAAAAATCAAAACCTAGCTTTTTCTTCTTTCTTTCCTCTCTTCTCCACCGAACTCTCTTCTTTCTTTCTTCTCTTTGTTTCTTTTCTCGCAATTTCGTTTTTGTTACTTCCTTAAAAAGCAAGCCATCACTTCGTATTTCAATTTTGCCATTAATGATTCTAAATTGTCCATTTTGCCCTTCCTTATATGCCTTGGATCTTTTATCCTTAAGTGGTTTTTTAGAAATGCCCTTAAACATCCTTATTACCTTAATACTTTAATTCAATTTGCCAATGTCACATAATCTTACTAACATTGACATAATAATAACTCCCAAAATTAAATCCATTAGAACCTCAAAATTTATTTAAATTATGCTTAACTAGAGAAAAAAATATAGGGGCCATCAGTATACGAAATATATAAAAAGGGGGGTTAAATTGTGTAATCTTTTTGAGAATACAAAACTTTTGATATTTCTTGAAAAAAAATTCAACTATGAAATGAATAACAAAGATATTATACTAAATTAGCTACGTATTTGAATCGCAAATAAATTCTATCTACTCGTCTAACAACAAGAAATTAAAGTGTAAGGTTAGGGAATAGATGCCACGATTTTTTACTGATTCACCCCAAACCTTGGGCTACGTCAAGTCCTTAGAGTTCGTTTGAGATTTTTCTATTCTTTTTAAACTTTACAAGTATTCTTTCTTCCCTTCCAGATTCTCTTCAGGTCTCTTACACAAAGTATTCTTTCTGCTATCTTAGCCTCTCCAGGCTCTTAGCCTTTTCTTTCTCTCACTTAGAAAGATATTGTGAGTTTTTTGTTACAGTAGTGTTTGCTCTCTTGTATCGCTCTTTGAATACAGAATTTTTCAAAGTATGTAAAACTTGAAAACTAAAAACTTGTTCAGTTTTCGACTAGGACTAGTATTTATAGCCTAAGTCTCCAACTACTTCTTGAAAATTGCTTCTTGATTCTTTTAGAACCCGTTATTTAGTTGAGTTCTGTAACTAACTCCAACTAACTAACTTTCTGAGTACTAGAGTATCTTTTTTTCTGCATCATCTGTGTTTTGCTTTTTCTATGTTTTGCTTCTTCTATGATGACGTGTCGTCTGTGTTTTGCTTCTTCTGTGATGATGTGTCATCTGTGTTTTGCTTCTTCTGTATTTTGCTTCTTCTGTGATGACGTGTCGTCTGTGCTTTGCTTCTTCTATGTTTTATGCTTCGTCTGGGATGACTATATGATACTTATATTTTTCTGCACACTTAACACACTTATCAAAATAGTTCATTTATTTCTAATATTATTATTATTTGATTGTCACCAAAATTAATAGACGTGAAGTCTTCTTGATTTAACAATCTTAAAGTTCCATTATGTAGGAATTTATTGAGGAAGTGGTAAGCCTTTGTATGGAATTTAGGATCTCCATTTGCTGTTTGATAACTTTCAGTGTCTGGACACAACAGATCTATTTAGTTCCTTAATAATTATATATTGCACCTCTTATGTATGCCTCCACAAACCCTAGAACATGCACTAGGAAGTTGTTGAATATGAAGGGACAATGCTTGCTAACTTTTTGGAATAGGTTATCCATTATAAAGGGGGTATGATCCAAAAAAAAGGGGTCTTTGAATGTAGTAAGGCCGTCTAAGAAGGTTCTAAACCAAATATCATTTACCTGTGCTCTATCCAACTTTTTCCTGATGTGCCTAGTAGAATTTTGCTATCGGACTGGGTAAAAGTATGACTGCTATACTTAAGATCTGTCACCCCTAGCTCCTCCACCGTGTCGTTCAACTCAATAGAATAATTCTTTAGGAAGCAGTTTCCTTGTGCCTATGAGAGGTATAATATGGAGTTAAAATCTTCATATATTAGCCAAGGACAAGAGACAGTGTTACTGAATGAATTCAAGTTGTTCCATAGATCTCTTCTTTGGAATTGGAAGTTGCTTACTTAGATGAAAGAGATGTTTATCTTGATGTGCTTCTATAAGAAGAATATTTCCAAATGCATGGCTTGTTTATTTGAGTTTAGTTCATCCTCCCTGTAGCATATTATAATTCTGCCTAATGTATGATGTTGACGATTGGTAGTCAAGTTCTAGTGGGATCCAAAAATGTTGAGTTTTGTTAAAT
>JANZLF010000004.1:13129704-13141659 GCA_026546835.1 Erythroxylum foetidum | reverse complement strand
ACATGATAGGAATCTCATTATCATGATCTCATCATGATTTCCTTCATGCTATGTAATGTGTCAAGGACTTCATTAATTCAATTTAAGATCATTATCAATTCATAAAGAACATGAAAATAAAATTATCAAAAATTCCTTTTCATTATACATAAAGATTTCTACATTAAGTGTTAAAGGTGATTACGTTTAGAGCACTTGTATAACAACCTCCCACTTGAACTAAAGCCAATGGCCCTTGTATCTAATACCATAAGCAAGTACATGAGAATCATATCTCTTTTTGGGAATTGACTCAGTCAGAGGACCAACAATATTCTGATCAATGGGCACACTGGCTCTATCTTGACATCATTTCTACCAATGATTTCTCTAATCAAATTATGATACATTAGGTCTCGTAAATAACGTAGCATACATGATTTATCCTATAGCTGAAGAATAAGGGATCAAGTTCATACGAGTCCTCTCATCTTGTGTCTTTGGACACATATATTTTGAGAGTGTAATCCCATACATCATGGGAAGATAACCACTCTTGGATTGCTCCATATGAAACCTCTTTAGCATTTATCTATCTATGTAGACAAAGCAACTTCTTGGATCTATCTCTATAGATTCTTATCCCTAAAATTTAAGTTGTCTCTCTAAGGTCTTTTATAGATAAATGCTTGGACAAACAAATCTTGACTGATTGTAAATCTAACACATCATTTCCTATTAGTAGTATGCCATCTATATATAACAAAAGGTTTCCAATTGCACTCCCACTAACCTTCTTATACACATAAGGTTCATCCAAATTTTGTGAGAAACTAAACTCTTTAATGTCTTATCAAATAAGATATTCCAACTCCTAGATACTTGCTTCAATCCATAAATGGAAATTTGAAGCTTGCATACCTTTTCACCATCTTTGGATATGAAACCATCAGGTTGTGACATGTACACATCCTTGATTAAGTTTCCATTAAGAAATTTATTTTCACATCCATTTGTGATATCTTGTAATCATAAGGAGCATCAATGGTTAGGAGTATCTTAATGGATTTAAACATGGCTACCACTCTAAATATTTCATCATAGTTAATTCCTTGTCTTTAATGGTAGCCTTTAGCTACAAGACTAGCTTTATAGGTAATCACATTACCCTCTATGTCAATTTTCTTTTTGAAAACCAATTTGCACCCTATGGGTTTTATCCCTTCGGGTGGGTCAACCAAATTCCATACTTCGTTTTCATATATGGAATCCATTTTGAATTTCAAAACTTGAAGCCATTTGTCAAATTATGAACTCTTTATAACTCCTTCATAGGTAGTAGGCTCATCATATTTTATGAGCAATACGTTATTATGTTCACTTAGGAGAAATCAACCTCTCTTTGGAATATGAAGTATCCTACTTGACCTGCGAACTTCTTGTATGTCAGAATGTTCAACTATTGTTTCATCATTATGAACAATAATCTTAAGTTTAGGCAATTAATCTACATCTGTTTGAGCATCTTGAACTTCCAAAGGTTTAATTTTGCTCCCATTGTCTTCTTTTAGAAGAAACTCTTTCTCTAAAAAGACAACATGCTTTGAAATAAACATCTTTTGTTTCAAAACATTGTAGAACTGATATCCTATTGTTTCTTTAGGATATCATACTAACAGACGCTTGTCAAATCTAGCTTTTAGCTTATTTCACTGAATTTGCTTCACATAAGCCAGAAAACCTCACATTTTCATACAAGAAAGATAAGGTTTCTTGTTTGTACACAACTCATCTGGAGTATCATCAACTAACTTTGAAGGGACTCTATTTAACTCATAAACAACAGTCTTGAATGCATATCCTTAAAAGGATTTTGGCAAATCTGTTAAGCCCATCCTTAACCTCACCATATCCAACAAGGTTTGG
This sequence comes from Erythroxylum foetidum, assembly GCA_026546835.1. NCBI lineage: Eukaryota > Viridiplantae > Streptophyta > Magnoliopsida > Malpighiales > Erythroxylaceae > Erythroxylum > Erythroxylum foetidum. The sequence goes on along the minus strand of JANZLF010000004.1, from coordinate 13,139,754 downwards.
TTTCTCTTTTTTGTCTCACCATTATGTTGCGACATGTAAGGTGGAGTCCAATGGGATACTATCCATTATCTTTGAGAAAATTTAGAAACTCTTGAATTATATTCACTACCATGATCTAATTGAAGTGTCGTAATTCTTCTGCCCAACTTTCATAAGATATACATACCCATAATGTGAATAATCATCAATAAAGATAATGAAGTATATGAAACCACCTTTGACATGTATGGACATCAAATTACATGCATCTGAATGTATTAAGGCTAATAGCCCAATAGTTCGTTCACCCTTCCCTTAAAGGGTAACTTTGTCATCTTACCTAATATGCAAAATTCACATGTGCCATATGATTCGTAATCAAATGATCCTAAACTACCACACTTGTGTATTTTAGTCATGCATCTATTACTTAAATAGCCAAGGTAACAATGCCATAAGTACGATGATTTCACATTATCTCATTTTTTTCTTTTATTGTCATTGATATTTAAAACTGAATTAGACATATCTAATATATGTATTCCATTGCATAATGTACCTATAGCATAAAGCATTCCATTCAAACTAATAGAACAACCATTGTTACTAAAATTTAAATAGAAACCATCTTTATTAAAACTAGAAATTGAATTAATAATCCTAGTCAATACACATATATAAAAACAATCATCCAATTTTATTACGAGTCAACTAGGAGCATCAAAACATAAGTTCCTATAGAAAATGTAGCAAATTTTGCTCCATTGTCCACACACAGGTCTGAATCTTCCTTGTTAAGTTATTTAATATTCCTGAGGTCTTGCATATTAGTTCATATATGTGAGCCACAACTGGTATCCAATACCTATATGTTATTATTAGAAACATGATTAATATCAATAACAAACATACCTGAAGTTGATGGGGGCATCCGATGCCTTCTTATGCTTTAGTGACTTTAGATAGGCCTTATAGTTCCTTTTCTAAGGGACATCCTTGCCATAGTGGAAGCATGTTCCCTTAGGGGCAATCTCCTTAGCTTTCTTCTTGACCACAGCTCCCTTAGGCTTTATGGACTTCTTTTTCTTTTGGTTCTTCCTTTTCGAACTAGAAGAGTCCACCAACATCATAACTTTATTATCCTTCATAATAGATGACTCAACTATTTTGAGAAAGTTGATCAATTCAGGAATTGTAGTGGATATTTGGTACATCCTATAGTTAAGCAAAAATTGTGAATAACTATCAGTGAAGCCAGTCAAAATTAAGTCTATACTTAATTCATGATCCATCAAGAAGCCCAAGGAGGCTAACCTCTCAATATAGCCATTCATCTTTAGTGCACGTTGCATTGGAGATGTCACCTTAGCCATCTTAGAGTGGTAGACCATCCTCGAGGTCTCAAACCTTTCAAACTTAGCTTGCTCATCAAACAACTCCCCCAGATGTTAGACTATGGTATGAGCATCTATAGCCTCATGCTGCTTTTGCAATTTTGGTGACATAATGGCTTACCATTGAGATGTTTTCTGTATACCTTCTGATCACTATCAAAAGCATCAGAAGTAAGGGGATCAGGAACTGGTTCTTCTAAGACATAGTATAGTTTTTTTGACTTGAAAACTATTCTTAGGTTCCTAAGCCAGTCTAGGAAGTTTAGTCAACTTATTGGGTTCCATAAGTGAGCATAGGTTCACACTAGTGGCCATGGTGTCGATTCTTGTAACCTAATGTCAAGGAGAGAAATGGTGTTAGACTGTACATAAATGCATGTTAATTAAGACTTTAATAACATGCATTATGGCTCCCACTACTTTCTCGCAAATTAATAACCCTCAATATGAATCCAAGAGAACTTGTATAGAAGTTTTCTTAGTGGGTTGGTATCTAATATCTCTAGGAATGATCTTATGTTTGCCCAACAAGCCACCATAGGTCAATCGGTAGGTTTCAGTCATACCAATTGCATTTATAATGCAACTATCGAATTTAGTACTATCAACTATTGATGTGTGAACACACATTGGGCTATCAACTCTTAATGCATGTGCAATGCATGTACATTACGCAACTTCACCTATGTCTACGTTAACCTTGGGTTTGCCCAACAAATCAATGTTTTTAGTTAAAACCAACCTATTAATCCAGAAATTACATTTCTATAGATCAAAATATTCATGTAGAGTAGGCCTGGTTTTTCCCAACATTCCTAACTTTAAAAGAACTCTGGTTCTCACCATATTAATGGAAGGCGTTAGTTTTAATATTTTAACTGAGGGATTTCTACTTAGGTCTCATTTGTATATATCACACATATATATATAGTTACCATAACTATATGGCATAATATCGACACCCCAATCATATTGGGATTAAGTCCATAAGCATCCATTACGCAAGCCCACACATAATCTTTAACTTACATCCTCTAATGTATAATAGTTAAACACATCAAATTTGGTTGTGTCAAGTTATCGATCCTACATTTTGGAAGTTGATTTAACACTTGAATCGAATTTCTTCCTAAGTGTTATCTTGGTTGAATTTAATAATGGATGCATTTAGGTTTAGAATTTAATATTAATTAAATCAAAATAAACTCTTAATTCCAAAAAATAATTCAAAATTAACTCACCTTAAAATTGATTATTTGATGTCAAAATTAAACATTTTAATTTTGTCACAAGGCAATTTCTAGTCTTACTAGAAAATAATGTTCTAATTAAATTAATTCAAAATTAATTTCCAAAATTTCATCAAATAATGATTCCATGAATCTCTAGTTCATTTTAGGTTGATCAAAATAATTTTGGAATCACCCAAAAATTATCAAGATTATTGAAACACCATTGAGATGCTAAAAATGACAAATTTGATATCTAAAATTTTTTCAAAATATTAATTCAAATAAAATTATTTTGGCATGCTTTATTCATAAAAAAAACATTTTGTATTAGATAAAAATATTTTTAATGTTTTGTAACCAAAACATACACACAAAAATTATCAAACAAAATAGTTCCATCAATTTAGATAAAATCGACTAGATCTATATACTGTTTGAAAATTAATTAAAAAAATTTAATTAATTATGTAAAAATTCCTATGGATTAAAAACATTTTAAATATGTTTACATAAAATTTCCAGAATCAAATTCGATGAAAAACATACTAAACCTCATCAATTTAGCCAACCAACAACATATGTTCAGTAGAAAGTAGTTTTCAACATATTGTTAGAAATTCGACAATAAATATATTTCAATCACATTGAAAGCAATTTTCAATTACTTAAACCATATAATAACATCTCATGAGTAGATCAATGAAAGAAAATTGTGAAAAGAAATTTCATAATTTCATTTCGAATTTTCTAAGAACATACCCACAATTGTCACAACCATGCAATCCTATTGTGCATGTAATAGAAACTACATCTAATAGGCACAAGATGGCTCTGATAGCACTGTTGGGTTTCAATCATGCATAACATGTATAAATTATCAGAATACACATTAGAAAATAAACAAATCCCAGAAAATACTTAATCAAACATGTGTCATTAGATGTAGTAAAACAAAATAAGAACTTAGTGTACCTTACAATCTCCTTCATTTTTTGTTGTCTTCACCCCTTCAGGTTATCATAAATTACAACGACCAAAGGAGGACACCTTTAATAATATCCATATAAGAGAAAAGCCTAAAACCTCTTTGTGTTGTGTTCTTTGAGAGAGTATTTTAGAAGATGATGAACAATTCACAAAAAGACAATTTATTTTGTTACAACATGTACACTAAAATAGAGTACCTTTGACACCCTTTGGCCTCCATTTAACCACCAACATCAATGAAGACTTCGTGGGAATTAAGTGGCTTTTATTCCCACTTTATTTAGCTTGAAAAAATTCACCCCTTCTTTAAAGGATAATTTTGTCATCTTGCTTATTAAAACATAATTTTGTCATCTTACTTATTAAAGGGTAATTTTGATATCTTACCTAATAACCAAGATTCACTTGTTTCATATGATTCACAATCAAATGACCCTAAACTACCACACTTTTTTAGCTTATTCATGCATCTCTCATATTTTGGATCCCCATCCAAAACCATTTTACTCATTCTTCACATCTCCAATGCCTGTGACCCATTAGGTTTCTAATTATGTTGACGACTTAAATTAACACTTAATTCAAAAATGTCATGAGTGGTATCTAGCAAGAAATCGTGAGCCCCAATTTACCAAAAAGTCAATGGTTTGACTATGAACCCTTCTATTGAAGATGTTCCTGTGTAATTCGTCATTTCACCATTCTATACCCTACTTAGTTCTGAGTATGGTTAAAGTGTCAACTCCCACTTGATTGACTATGTCACATCTAGCCCAAGTGATGTTAGTTCTTACACCAGCGGCTCATTACTTAATTAGATATGCCACTGAAAACTATCTTTATGAAATTTCCACTCTAGTCAAAGATTACAAAGTAATAACCCTGACTAGAGCCCGTCGGTGTCATCTCCTCCTATCAGGAGTGGCGAATCCTTTATTGGCTACTCAATTACCTTCAAATACCTTAAACTATACCTAATCACCACCCTATGAGCAACGTCTAAGAGGCAACGAGGAATGGAGTCAAAATATAGGATCAGTAGCTATCTTTGAGCACCTCATGTTTAATGATATTTGCACCATTGCTATAATGAGAGTAGCACTGACACTAGAATATATCATCCATATGATTGTCTCATGGCAGGTCATCTAATGTACTAACTACTCTTAGTAAGCATCCACATGTTAACTCTAAACAACTCATTCTTACAATTTATGTGGTCCACTGATTGATCTAATCAAGGAGTATAACACGTGTTAATCTACCAGGATTAATAACAGCTTGTCTCATTAATCTAATGATTAGGGATAATTTAGATACTAACATAATTACAGATGATAGGAATGTAGCACCCCACTTTCACATGAGACATACCTAACATCCTGCCGAATATTCAAGTACGTACTCCACAAGGGTGGCATGTTTCACGTTACTAACTTACTCATGGCATCATCATTTAAAACATAGTTATCAGATTATTTTAAAACTCAAATTCCTCATTTCATTTCTTACACCATATGTACGTTGTAGCTTAACAACAACATCCATATATGTACATTATCAAAAACTAATTAGAGTTTACATCTCTGTATACAAAATATGCTACATATATGACAAATTATACAAAAATTCTATCTAGATCCTTTGGCCTCAACTGACTGACCTGTAAATCATTTCTTCAATCCAAAAGTACAAAAACTGTACTTCTTCTAGAGTCTCTCTATCAATAGTATCCTCTCTCGAACCTGAAATGTCAATGTTCCAATTTTGATGAGTTTTGCAAACTTAATGAGCTACCCATCATTAATGGCTCACTTATAGCACATATCACAACAATTCACATTAAATTAAATCAAAGACAATTTTACACGTTTTTTCTCGTTTCACATTCATAATAGATCATACAATTCAAATCTATCATATATACAAAACATATTAAATTGTACGTACAATGCTCATGAGAGTCATTTTGTGGATACCAGACTCATTAATAACTATCACCCATCGATTGGGGATACAGTGCTCATTATACATCGAGAGCCTTTGGCTTTTAATCACTTTTTAAGCTTTAAGACCTTTTTCAATAACTACTCTGGTCATAACAACCTTTATCTGTTCATGCATTCATGTAATGAAATGCATCACATGTATTTAGTCAATCAAATGTGCTCAATGTTGCACACTCATATTCATTATCACAATCTAATTCACATTTGTCATCAAAATTTGGTCTAGTATTCAACATATACATTGAGAATCACCTTTTTCATAAAATTCACATTCAATGAGCACTTCCAATATATTATTCATAAAACAAACGCCTCAGGAATTCAATGTCCAGAATCAACACAATCACAATCATATAATAATTTAATACATAAATTTAAACAAACAATTAATCAATTGAGACCATCTAGGTTACTCACAAGATGCTCCAAAAAGCTATTGCATTGACATCCCGATAACGTCTGGATGTTGTCACTCTAATTGCTCTTCTATATCATGCAACACACATTTACATAAATCATAACTTTGCACAATTATATAAGTACTCATTTTTGCACAGATGTGTATATGGATTATGTACAATGCATGCTCAATGACAATCCCAAGTATATTTCCTTTATTTGCCTCATAATCATTCATAATTCAAAACTCATATATGTCAAATTTAAACTTAGGTTTACACCTCAATAATACAAACTTATTCCAAGTTCATCACTCAATCATGCACCTAGGTTCATAGCTCAATACATTTGATTCTTATAACATCATCAAAATTTCAGATTTGAAAAATTGGTAAACAATAATCAATTCTTAGTGAATTCAGATGGCCATGAAATTTGGTGGAGAGGAAGAAAAATGTGCGAGGAGTTTGTGGTTCAAATTTTAAGCCAATTAGAGGTCCAGTGAAGTAATTATGGTCAAAAGAGTGAAGAGTATTCAAAACTGACAAAAAGCATTGCACCTTCACTATCACGATAGTGCTTTTGCACGATCGTGCACTTCTTGTTGATTACTCTCTATCATAATCATGCTTATGCATGATCGTGCACTACCTGATGCTTCTTCCCTATCAGGATTGTGCTTATGTAGGATCATGCAACTCTCCTAAGTTTTCCTCTCTATTATGGTGTAACTCCCCTAAGGTTTCCTTTATGTCATGATCGTGCACCATCTTGCACACTAACTAATGAATTTCTCAAAATAACTTTTTGGATCAATCTTTCATAACCATTTTGACAAGGAAAATGAAGAATTTAGGCAAAAATTTCTTATAAACATTTTTTCCTATAAGTATTAATTTTCTAATGACACCAAGGTCATACAATTTAGACAGTATTCTGAAAATTACACACAAAATACTACCAACTATTCTCAAACTACAACAGCATCCAGTACTTAACTTGAAGTCAAATTTCAAAACCCTTAAAGCCATAATTCAAATTCTATTTCTTCATCAACATTGTAGTCATATGTCTCTAATTTAATCCAATTTAAAAATCATCCCATTTTGATGTCTACAGATCAAGTTATGGCTAAAATACATATGCAAGTTCAATGAAAGCACTCTATGGAGCATATTCGAGCACAATTCATCATCATTTTCATCCTAGTTCATCTCTTTAGCTTCAGCTCAATTTCAATCACAAACAAATCATATTCTATGTTTGATCATAATACCAAAAATAGAACATATTATATACACATTCATCATATTTTTTTCACACATATCTTACTCCATTATCACATTCATTTCACTTCTAAACTATCACACTGAAATTTAAAACATTATCACTTTATCATTACTCATCATACACTTGAAGAAACAAGACATCAATGTTCTCATTCTTCATCCACAATGTAGATATATAATGACCATTATTCCCATGACCATTTAATATCAATTAATCACCATATTTGTTTCATATTCATATAACTCATAAGAATTAACATGTTACTTGCTTAATAAGACTCTATGTTCTTCAAAAACACCAATAAGCCCTAATTTCTCATACAACCCACGTACATCATCATCAAGGTTGGGAGGTTTAGATTTTTTTGTGGCAAAAGAAGAAGACAACAAGGTGAGAGTAGCAAGCGAAGGATGAAGAGAACAAGGTTTAATGTTGATGGGTGTGGGGGAGAAAATTAGTGAAGAAGGTGAAGAAGAAAGCTACAAAGAAGAAGAAAAAGAAAGTAAGATTCAAGACATTTACAATAGTCGTTCAATGCTAAAAGAACCGTGGGATAAAGACATGGCTTGTAAGTGACACTTGTGACTTGCAGCATGTCCAATCTCTATAGGTTTAAACTAGGTTCTCTTATTTAACTAATCCAGTCATCTCCAATTGTCTCCCAATTTTCAACGACACTTGTCAATAAATCTCAAAGTCATTTATAAAAATTTCCACTACCATTTGACTCTCATTTATACTACCATTTATCAATTGTCTTCCCACTTGGCATTTTTACTAGTCCAAAAATTGGCAAAATTTCCTAAATTTTGCCGAAAATTCTAATTCAACATTTATTATCACCAAATCAATTTTCAATACAAATAAACCATAATTCTCAATATAACCACATTTATAAATCAATTTACTCAAAAACTATCAATAAATGCATGTACAATCATTTTAATATGTGTAATAATCAAATTCACGTGTTTGTGTATTTTATCTTATGCATGACCATGAAATGCATTTTCTAACTTCTCAATAATCTCTCATGTACACTATTCTAGGGTTCTAACCTTTAACATGGGATAATGGGATGTTACAATTCTCCCCTCCTTAAGAAATTTCTTCCTCGAAATTCTTACTTGATTGTTTGAACAGGTTGGGGTATTGTCTCTTTATGTACTCCTCCTTTTCCTAAGTTGCTTCATCACTCGAGTGATTTTTCCTAAGGACTTTCACTATTGGAATTACTCGATTTCTCAGCTGTTTTGTTTGATATCCCACTATCTTAATTTGCTCCTTAACAAAACTTAGATTACTAGCTATTTCAACCTTTTGAGTCAGTAACACATGCATTAGATCATATCGGTATCTTCAGAGCATACTCACATAAAATACATTGTGTAATTGAGACATATCATTCGGTAAAGCTAACTTGTATATCAATGTTCCTATCCTCATAATGATCTCATACAGACCAATGCATCTAAGGCTTAAATTGCCCTTTTTACTGAACCTCAACACTCCTCGTCAAAGTGATACTCTCATAAACACTTTGTCTCTAGCACCATATTCCATATCCCTTCAATACTGGTCCATATAGCTCTTTTGTCTATGTTGAACTGCTTTAATTTGACTTCGGATCAGTTTCACTTTATCCATAATATCCTGAATTAGTTATAGGCCTTCTACCGTTCTTAAGCCCTCTTCATCGGTCGACATTTTTTGTCATATAATGCCTTATACGATGCCATTTTGATACTACTGTGATAGTGGTTATTATATGCAAACTCAATTATAGCTATGTACTGATCCCAAGCTCTTTGAAACTCTAATACATATGCATTAACCATATCCTCAATCCATTTATTTTAGGATGAAATGTAGTAATGAAGTTTAACTTTGTACCCATAGTTGACTGTAAGCTTTTCCAAAATCTTGAAGTAAATCTAGGATCCCTGTCCAATACAATGGACACTGGAACCCCATGCAGTCTAACTACCTCATTTACATAATTCCAAGCTAATTGATCTAGTGAGTTATTCTGTCTCACTGGTAATAAATGGGTTGACATTATCAATCAATCCACTTTAAACTATATGACGTCGTTTTACCTCAGAATCTTTGGCAATCCCATTACAAAATTTATGGTAATTTGTTCCCATTTCCATATCAAAATAGGTAACGAATGTAGCTTCCCAACTAAAGCCTGATGTTCACCCTTAATATGCTGGCATGTTAAACACTTACCAACATATTTTGCTACTTCTTTCTTCATTCTGGGTCACCAGAAATGCTGCTTTAGTGTATTATACATCTTGGTGGTACCAGGATGCATAGCATAAGTAGCTACATGAGCTTTCTCTAGAATTTCCTTTCTCAATTCATCCACATTAGGCAAACATGACCTTTGCTTCAGCCACAGTGTCTTATCTCTCAGTTTAAATTTAGAATCTGATTTCATTTTTAATTTCTCAATAAACTTCACCATTTTAGGATTGATGGGCTCTTCGTATCGATCTTAAGATCAAACCCTTGGAAGCCGATTCAAAAATAATTTAATTCTAACGATTGCAGTACAGGATGTAACCTCGGGTTGTCTCACTTAATCGGAACCTAATAAAATGGACCTAAGCTAGCCTATATGTCATAAAACGCAACTGAAATCAGTAAGGAAAAGGGGGTTTTGATTTTTGAAAATATTATTGAACTAAAAAGTATTGTAAAAAGTATTTTTGGGTTTTTGAAAATAGAAAATGAAAAGATTAAGACAAG
>JANZLF010000004.1:13107142-13117578 GCA_026546835.1 Erythroxylum foetidum | reverse complement strand
TGCCATGAATGCATGTACATATAAATGCATGTGTAAAATGTCTCATTCCTCTCTATATCGAGAGGCCAAATGAATGATCAAATCAAAACAATATGCAATCAATTCCTAGCCCGTCCCAATTTACCAATTTACCCTTCCCATTGATGATGAGATGTTACACTATTGGCCCAAAACCGGACCCATAGCAAGATCGAAAGCATCACACATGATTTTAAAAGGCCAAAACCAATCAGGGGTCACAATAATTGGTGCAGAGAATAATTTTTCTTTGAGAATGTTGAAGGCCTTAAAGCTTTCCTCATTAAAATCAAAATGGACATATTTGGCTAATAGTTAACACAAAGGATGACTTATCATAGATAAATCTTTGATAAATCTCCTATAAATTCTAGTATATCCTAGAAAACTTTTAATGCCCTTGACAGAAGTGGGTGGTGGAAGTTTTTCTATAACTTTAATTTTAACCTTATCAACCTCAATTCCCTTTTTTGAAACCACATGACCAAGGACTGACACTTGTTTTACCATAAAATGACTATTTTCCCAACTTAAACTCATGTTGCATTCAATACATCTTTCAATTACTTGAGTTATCTTATTTAGACAATCATCAAAAAAAGGCACCAAATACTGAGAAATTGTCCATAAATACCTCGATAAGGTCCTCAATCATGTCTAAAAAATGGAAAACATTCATTTTTGAAATGTTGCAAGCTCATTACACAAACTGAATGGCATCCTCCTAAAAGTGAATGTCCCAAATGAACAAATGAATGTCAATTTTCTTGGTCCTCATGAGCAATTAGTATCTGGTAATAACCCAAATACCATCAATAAAATAATAAAACTCATGCCCAAAAAGATTATCCAACATCTGGTAAATAAAAGGGAGAGGAAAATATTCTTTTTTGGTAATCGCGCTCAATTTATTATAATCGATACAAATTATCCATCCAATGGTAGTCCTAGTAGGCACTAACTCATTTTTATCATTTCTAACAATATTATACCTGATTTTCTTGGAACTACATGAACTGGGCTCACCCACTCACTATTCACAATTGGATATATCACTCCCTCATCAAGCAGTTTCAAAACCTCCTTCTTCCCTACCTCCCACCTATTAGGGTTGAGTCTTCTTTGGATTCTCTAACTGGTTTAGTCTCCTCTTTTAAGATAATCCTATGCATACGCATAGAGGGCTAATTCCTTTAATGTCATTTAAACCTTATCTTAGGGCCTTTTTCATTCTTTTCATATCACTTAAAGTCCTTTTATCTTGGTCAGCATCCAAAGTGAATGCAAGAATGGCAGGACATGTTTTGCCTTCTCCTTAAAACACGCATTTCAAATTCTTAGGTAACTCTTATAGCTATACTTTTGGTGGGGCTACATTCTTCTCTTCATTAGGAGTTGTCTCTAAGAATTTTCAAACACTCCCTCCATTTCATTGTCTAACATTTGGCAATACTAATTAATAGATGGATATTTAACTATATTTTACCACCCATATTTGATGTATTTTGCTTGACATTTTATTCTTTTATTGTATATTCAATACTTAATTTTCTCCAAGTGTGTTTACAAGTCATGATTGCCTTTAGGGACTTAAAGGAGAAGAATTGGAATGAAAATGTGACATGAAATAGAAAATCAACAATTTGGAAGGAGTGCACCACCATGCACTTTCACAATTTAAAACATTTTTTGACAAAAACAGTCTAATATGTGACTGTGTACCAGACCATGTAAGTCTAAGAAATCCTAGTTTTTAATATAAAAAGACATTTTCAATGGCTAAGGAAAGGAGGAGACTTTAGGAGGGGATTTCTAGAAGTGGAAAACATCTAAAAAGGACGATTCCAATTTAGGGAAGTGGAAAACAAGAAGAAATCAATGACAGATTCATTTGAATACAAAATCAAGGCAAGAACATTCGATAGAAGACAATCAGGGAGATTTACAATTTTGATTCCATTACTTTCAATTCATTTTTCTTTCAATGTATTTTTGATTTCATATTCGATCATGTGTAATTAAATGTACGGTTAAGAATTTTCCAAACTCTCCCTCACTTTCATTGTCTAACATCTGGCAATACTCATTGATAAATGGATATTTGACTATATTTTACCACCCATATTTGATGTATTTTGCTTGATATTTTATACTTTTACCATATATTTGGTACTTAATTTGCTCCAAGTGTGTTTACATGTCATGATTGCCTTTATGGACTTAAAAGAGAAGAATTTGAATGAAAATGCGACATAAAATAGAAAATCAACAATCTGGAAGGAGTGCACCACTGTGCACTTTCACAATTTCAAGAATTTCTGGACACAAACAATATGATATGTGATCGTGTACTAGACCATGTAAGTCCATGAAATCCTAGTTTTTAATATAAAAAGACATTTTCAGCGGCCAAGGAAAGCAGGAGACTTTGGGAGGTTATTTCTAGATGTGAAGAACATCTAAAAGGGGCGATTTCAATTTAGGGAAGTGGAAAACAAGAAGAAATCAATGGAAAATTCATTGGAATTCAAAATCAAGGCAAGAACATTCAATAGAAGACAATCAAGGAGATTTAGAATTATGATTCCATTATTTTCAAGTCATTTTTCTTTCATTGTATTTTTGATTTCATATTCGATCATGTGTAACTAAATGTCCAGTTAGTGTTTAGGTTAGATAAATCTTATGTTAATACTTTGAACTAATTTGATTCTATTATTAATGTGACTGGTTGTTTAATATATTGTGATACGATTACATATTTTATTTATGTTCTAATAACCCAATATATTAGATCATAATATGATTTTATAAGTGAAAAATGGGAAATCTTTATATGAATAGATCTACCATAATTACGAGTTGATTGCAACTTTAGAGATAGGAAGACATAAATCTTCCAGATTAGGGTCAAACCTAATAGAGGGACTCATAAATCGATAACACAATCCTATAAGATTTAACTTGAGTAATTCAGTTAGAGACCTTAGGATTAATTGCTAGTAGAATTAAGATCAGCTACTAGCATACCATAATAGCCTCCATGGTCTAATTAATCAACAAATAATTGCATGATAAAAGATCAATCTGTTAAGGTTTTAAGGGGGTTTCGATTCTATATATTAATTTATGATAAAGATAGTTTTCTAAGTGAATTCCACTATCTCTTTGTTCATTAGTATTTCCTATTTTATTTTTTTATTTTAGTTTTTATTTTCTTTTTATTAAAAATCTAAAATCAATCCATAGGCTAGATAATAAGGGAAGGGTAATTACTAGTATTCATTGTCTTCGTGGGATCGACCCCAACTTGCTAATACTAGCTATAGCTACATCATGCACTTGCAATTATTTCAATAATTGAACAACTCACAAATAGCTCAATCAAGATTTTGGCGTTATTGTCGGGGGACCTTGATATTAGGAAAGCCTAAATACTATTACTTTAGCCATTTTCATTTTATTTTATTTTATCTTTATCTTTATTTTGCCTTTTGTATATATTTTATTTTTGTATCTTATTGTATTTATGGCTTATTAATTTAATTATCTTTTAAATTTCTCTACTTGATCTTGAGTTTGTGGTTTATTATAGGAATTACGATTCATTGTCATAATCACAGTTCACAATGGACGGATGAAGCAGACGAGACTTTTATGGAAGTTAGAATATGTCTTCGCAATGTAAAACATCACCATACGGAAGATTGAGGTGTTCTAGCATGTTTTCAAAGGCTCAACTAATATTTAGGTTGATTAGCGACATTGGCGGGAGTTATCAGTACAATCCTAAATGTCGAGCACCTACTTATACATAGGATCAACTGAACATGTGAAATCGACCTTAAGGTGTGTTATACGAGAATAACTACAATTTAAAGTGGAATAATTGTTATATTTATTGAAGGAATGATTACGCTCCAGCTAGATATTTATGATATCAAACACCTCCAATTAACTTGTCAATTCTAGAGGATAAATTATGGAAACCATTACTAAAATGAATGTTGAATAACACAAAATTGAGAGTGAAGAAAAGATAAGAGTTAACTTTATGAATGAAAGGAAATTTCTAAAAAAGCTTCTGGAGGAACAAAAAAGTGTTACAGACAAAATAATGGAATGCCTTATAGAGAGAGTAACTAGTTAAAGTGAATTCGAAGAGAGAGTTTCTTCACCTACAAATGATGAGTATAATATGAGCTTCTAACCATCTCAAAGTGAAAAAGGCGAGGAGGTAACTACTTCACTGAAAGATATGATGATTGAGTCTATGTAAGAATCCAATATGAGGCATCAGAAAATAGAGGCTCGTATATAAAACATGGTAAATCAAAATGATCGACTAGTAGAGATATTATCCAACGAATAACTAGGGAGTTTTCTTATTATCCAACGAATAACTAGGGAGTTTTCTTAGTCCTAATGAAATAGATCCTCCTGATTTTAGAATGACAACTCAGAGGAAAAGGAAGCAAGTATTATAAATAAATTAATAGAACTACTTATTCATATTAAAATTGAGTGATGTGAATTCAAGAGAGAAGAAAAGGCAAGGATTGGCTTCATGATTAGAGTGTCATAATAAGAAGATCTGTCGAACAAAGAAGAAGTATCCATTCAATAAGAGAAAGTAGTGGAGCGACAAAATGCAATTGAAGAAGATGAGCCAGAAACTTCTACGCAAGAAGAAGAAAAAAAGTGGATAAAGGTAGTTGAGTAAGAACTGGTGGAAGAATCAAATAAGGAAACTACTAACAAGGTTTTGGTAGTGACCTTAAGTGTGGAGTCCCACTTCTTCCAAGACAAGTTGTTTAAGCCAATCGATGATTCAAGGAGTTTTGTTATTCCCTCTTTCGTTAACAATTTTTCATTGAAATGAGCATTATTGTTTGAAATTGGATTTATTAAATTGATAAATTATGTCCTTTTGATCACCTTACAATAGGTGATTTGTTTACAGGCTATGAAACTACTTTATAGGGATAAAGGTAGAAGCAAACTACTAATTATTGATTTAGGATGACGTTAAACGTGTAGGATACATCGAGCTACCGACATTAAGGAAGCACTACAGGGTACGCAACCCATGAGTTAGTTTTAATTTTATTTCAATTTCTATATTATTTTGTTTAAATAACAAATTTTCATAATTTTTAAAAACTCTTGCTATTCTTTCATATGTATGTTATCATGTATAGTAGGATACTTTCTAAAACTTGTTTTTATTTTACATATCGAGACCATATTTGTAAATTAGAAGCATTAATAGATGAACACATTTAGATTTACCAACTTGCTTAGCCTATTTCTTTAAAAATTACCATACCAAAAAAAATTACCTTTAGGAATAACTAAGTTGAGCCTTAGCTTTTTTCATTAATTAAACCGAAGTTGTAAGCCTTTATCCTATTTTTCTTTGAAGACCTGTTTATTATTTTGAACGTTGAAGGTTTTCCTTGTAGTTTAGTATTAAGTGGAGTAAAATGAAAACCAATAAAAAGTATTAGACCAGAGAGAGATGGTCTCCTTTATCTCTAACCTTCTTTCACCTGCATATCCTTGAACTCCATAGTTTACTTATTTGGGATTTGCCCAACTTCTTTATTTTTCACCCTATTTAGTAGCTTCTTTACTCATTTAATTCTTCTACCTTCACCATTCCCTAACATTTTTGGGTTAATAGTAATACTCATATCATGTACTCCATCCTCATCCTTGCCTCTGCCACTTAAATCTCAACTCTAGTTTAGATTTTACCTCTCTCCAGTCCTCATCTCCAATTTAAGAAAAGAGAAAGACTATTCTTGGAAAGGTGGAGATGTCAAATACTCCCTTAACTTTATTTCATAAGCTAGCATAAAATAAGGTAGTAAGAGGCCCGACCACATTTGAGAAACATCGCTACATCCGGTCGACTGATATCATTAACTAGGTCTCACCACAACCTGAAATCCTTCAGATAGTAGTCAAGAAATGGAACTCATAATTGTAGGTTACTTCTTTAATAAGCAACCTACATTTTCATTATAAATTTAAAAAAAACTAGGATAGATTAACATGTTTATTTGTGAGGAAAATTTATTTGTATTTAATTTTTCCACTAAGGAAGATTTATACAAAGTTATTGACATGGTACCTTAACCCATATCTAAAGAAAGCTAGTGTTAGTCAATAAATGGGTTATTGGGATCTCTCTTGATCAAGCCAAGCTTAACACCATTATTGTTTGGGCTAACTTTTACAAAGTTCATTTGGAGTATTAGTCTTTAGAGGGCTTAAGCTACTTAACTAACTCTTTTTGAAGACCAATAAACATGGATAAGAACATTACATTTTTAAATAAGATTAGTTTTATAATAGTTTATGCAGATGTTGCATTAGATAGAAATTTTCCAGATTAGATAAGATTAATGATATTAAATGATGAAGGTAAGCTTACTGATGACACTATTAAGGTCACCTATACCTAGAGACTAGTGAAGAAAGGAATGGTAAGGATATAGAGATCTATGGACTTTGACCAACTCCAAAACTTCGATCTTATGAAGCCTACTATTGCAAAAAGAATGCCAATGTGGATAACTTTGTAAAAAAGGCATGTGATACTAACCCTAAAGTTAGGAACAAGGACACTAAGCAATGACACTACACTTGAGACAATGGTGGAGCCATATGTTGAACCTTTAGATCCTATAGAAAGTCTCTACAAGGAAAATCTAATTGAAAGTAGCATATCTATTCCATTTATGTTAGATTAATGTTTTTCTAAAGGCAATCGCCTTTAGTACTTTTGTACAAACTTTATTTTGATTAAAAAGTGAAAGGCAATGTTCATTTATTTATGAATTGATGTTGATTTTAAACCGAATTAATAAAGTCCATGATACAAAATATAACATGAAGGAAATCGTGATGAGATGATGATAATGAGATTCTTATCATGTGCAATTATGATAGTATCTAAATTATCCTTAGTCATAGGATTAAAGACATAGAACATTGTTAATCCAGATAGAGTAGCACATGTTATACTCCTTGATTTAATCAAGCATGGATCTTATAAACTGTAAGCATGAAATTTTTAGATTTAAGATATGGATGCTTACCAAAAGTAGTAAGTACATCAGATGATCTGCAATAAGATTATCATATAGATGATCTATAAAATGATAGTGATTAATCTTATACTAGCGATGGTGTAAATATCCTTCAACTTGAGGTACTCAAGGGTATCTTAGATATTGATTTTGTATTTTGACACCTTTCTTTGTTGCAATAAAATGAGGTTGCACCTAAGGTGGTGATTTGGTATAGCTATTGGTATTCAAAGGTAATTGGGTAGTCGATAAAGGATTCACCATTTCTGATAGAAGGAGATGATGCCCATGGCCTCTTATTGGGGTCATTACTCGGGAGTCTCTAGCCATAGTAATTATGTGTCATGAAGAGAGTGTTTAATGACATATAGAGTAAAGAGATCCTCAGGACAAGGACTAACATCATTTGGACTAGATGTGACGTATTCAGTCTAGTGGGAGTTGACACATAGCCCATACTCTGAACCAAGTGGAGTATGGGATGGTGAAGGGACAAAATTACACGATAATTGGCTATGGAATCAAATCTCACTTAAAGAAGTGGCTTACTCAAAGGATCAACGATGTTCTGATATGTGGGCACTCTTTATCTTCACATCACTTCTATCAGTGATCTCCCTAATCAAGTGATATCTCCTGAGTACGTGCTTAGACCTTTTATGAGAACTTGGTCCCTTGGCTTGAACAATAGCCCCATTGTTGTCACAATACAACATTATCGAGTCTACAATGCTCAAAACCACTCCAAGTTCCATAATGAACTTCTTGATCTAAACAACCTCTTTTGTTGCTTTGACAGTCATAATGTACTCTGAATCGATTGTTAAATCTACAGTTGTCTCTTATTTGGAAATCTTCAACTGAATGCTCTACCATTCAGTGTGAAAATATAACCTGATTGGAATTTTGAGTCATCCTGGTTAGATTGAAAACTCGCATTTGTATGCCCCCTCACTAGGAGAACTCCATCGCTATATACCAAGATTACATCCTTAGTCTTTCTCAAGTACTTTAGGATATTTTTGATAGCCACCCATTGACACTTATAGGATCCGATTGATATATGCTCGTAACACTTAAAGCATACGATATATTGGATCTTGTATATAATATAGCACACATGATTGATCTTATTGTCGAAGCATATGAGATCAAACTCATGCTAGTCCTCTCATTTTGCATCTTGGGACAAATATATTTGGAGAGTTTATCCCATTGGTCATAGGAAGAAAGCCTCTTTTAGACTACTCCATGTTAAACCTACTTAGCACTTTATCTATATATGTAGAGTGTGAAAGACCTAGTAACCTCCTTAATCTATCTCTACAGATCTTTATTCTCAATATATAAGGTGCTTCTCCAAGGTCTTTCAAGAAGAAATTTTGGGACAACCAAATTTTGACTAATTGCAAACTTGAGACATCATTTCCTATTAGTAATATGTCATCCATATATAACACAAGGAATATGATATCACTCCTGCTAACCTTCCTGTACATACAAGGTTCATCAGGATATTGTAAGAAACCAAACTCTTTGATTGTTGCATCAAATCGGATGTTCCAACTCCTAGATTTTTGTTTCAATCTGTAAATAGATTGCTCAATGGTAAGAGACGTGTGTCTCAACGCAACAAAACTGTGAGGTCAGGGGATCAAACCTCGGCCAAAGTGGACAATACTTACTTGCCTGGTTGCGGTTCAGTGTACAAGATACCATACCCAACCACACCAAAAAGGTGCCTTTTTGGTTTGATATTGTCTGCTTTGGTCGTGGATCGATCACACTACCTCACGGATTTGTTGCGTTGAGACGCACGCCTCTTACCACTCAGCTATGTGGCTCAATGGTGAGAGGCGTGCGTCTCAATGCAATAAAACCCTAAGGTCACAGGTTCGACTCCCGCATGCGCCCAAGAGGGGATAGGGTTCACTAAAGGACCTGGCGACCAAAGGGGGCAATACCTAGCCAGTGACGGTCCCGGCCCAAACCAAAAAGGCGTCGTCAGGTTTTTTACTGAACCCTATCCACTATTGGGGGCCTCTCACCACTGAGCTACGAGAGGGGATAGGGTTCACTAAAGGACCTGGCGAGCAAAGGGGACAATACCTAGCCGGTGAGGGTCCCGGCCCAAACCAAGATTTATAAAGCTTACATACCTTTTTTCCATCTTTGAATATGAAGCCCTTAGATTGTATCATAAACACATCCTCATCTAGGTTTCCGTTCACGAAAGTTGTCTTCACATCCATTTGTCATATCTCATAATCATAATGAGCAGTAATAGCTAGGAGTATTCTAATAGATTTAAGTACGATTATAGGGTTAAATGTGTCATCATGATCCACTCCTTATCATTGTTTATAACCTTTAATGACATTACCATCCATGTCGATTTTCATTTTGAAAATCCATTTGCAACCTATGATGTTATCCTTTCAATTAGGTCAACTAAAGTCTATACATAGTTTTCAAATATGGAATCCATTTCGAACTTTAAGACTTAAAGCCATTTTTTAAATTCTAAATTCTTTAGAGCCTCTTCATAGGTTGTAGGCTCATCGTCCTCTATAAGCAATACGTCATTATGTTCACCTATGAGAAATCCTGTTAGACCCCGATTTGCATTAAGCATGTTTTATTTATTTTGAGGATTAGTTTGCTAATTTCCTTTTAGTTATAAGAATTTGGGATTTTTTAGTGCTTAGTTAATAGAAATTAATTGGAGAGATTGAGTTAAAATTTGAAATTTGACAAGTTGTTAGAATTTAGAGACATAAGATGGTGTAAGGACAAATTAGAATGTTTGCATATGTTTTTAAGCCAAGGTTTATAAAGATGGGCTTTTAGCCCATTTAAATGCCATTAAAACAATAATAAAGGAAAGCAAAATGATGGGGTCGTATGAGTGTGAGTAGGGGACGAAAATGATAAGGAAAAGAAGAAATGACAAATGCAAGTATAAAGGATCCTAAACTACGTAGTTTTAGTGTAGGCTTTATAAGTTAGAAATTAGATTTACCCTAAGTCATTAGAGAAAGCTACGAAACTTGCAAAATAAAAGAGTGGGAGAGGAAACTTTCGGCCAAGAGAAGAAGAAGAAGAAGAAGAAGAAGAAGAAGAAGAAGAAGAAGAGAAGTAAGAGCTTTGGTTTATTTTGCTTTAGAAAAGGGAATTAGAGTGATCTTTTAGAAGGAAGGAGGTAGAGGAAAGTTTAATCCTCTATTGGAAGCAAGAAGAGAATTTCGTGGGTCATCTTCTAAGGTAAGAGAATTTCGAAATTCTTGGGTATTTTAGGTAGGTTTTGGTTTAAATAGC
>JANZLF010000004.1:12902273-12916817 GCA_026546835.1 Erythroxylum foetidum | reverse complement strand
GAAACCCTAGCTCAACTCTCTTCTTTTCTCTCAACCATCGAAATCTCTCTTCTTTCTCTCTTTGATTTGTTATTTCTTGTCCTCTCTCCCAATTCACGTTTTTTCTTCTTCTTATTAAACAAGACCACATTTTGGTCTTGTCCTTCCAAAAATACTCCTCCTCTCTTTTGAACTTCCCATTTTGCCCCTTCTTTCATTTACCTCCTAACTTCTTTAATCTTCTTAAACACCATATTAAGTCTAACTTAATTCAAATCTTTCCATCTAATTTCAAATCTCTATTTATGTCCATCAAATTAATGACTCAATTCTAAAAATAATGAAACAAATAAATCAATGATAATTGAAAAAAATTCGAGGTCTAGCATTTATCCCCTTCGAAAGAACCATATAGACAAAAAAAAAGATTAATCAATCCCTATCTAAATACCCTATGGATAACTTATTTGACACTTAATGATTTAACTTTCTTGCCAAAACGAAGAAAAGATTATGAAAATATTTTGTATTATTAAATAGAATTAAGATAAATATCTTAATTTCAAACTAATCAATAAAATTCACTTTCAAATCAGTTGATAAAATTCATATTGATCATAATATAAGTACAAAATAGCTTTGACACTAATGTAAGAAATAAAAAAATTCTCAGATAACATGATAAGATTGAAACATACTTGCATCACTAATCCATTGAACAAAAATTACTTACAAACTTTTATTTTAATCCATGGGATATGAAACTTGTAGAATCTTAAAAGTTGTATAATTTCTATTCATTTTTTATGATACTTATCTTCCTGGCAAAACATATCTTATATAAGATTTTTCTAGTAATTATGATGTTTAAAATTATTAACTTATTATAGGTGCTTATCAATTAGTGACAAATTTTCTGTTGTTGTTGTCAACCTTTTATAACCCCTTAGGGTACCAAATTCTTTAGGCAATTTCTTTAGTATATTTCACAAACACGGTCTCTCTTATAGGGGTATAGTCTTATCATGTACCTATCTAATATCCCTTTGATCTCAACCATCCAATGCAATAAATAAATTAGATACTTGAGAATAAAAACTTTTGAACTTTCAAACTTCATTCCCACTTAAAATATCATCTTTGTCTCAATTTCGTACACCCCGATTATGTGAGCTCTCGTCATATCTAAACAACTCTCATCATTCTCCATTTTCTTACTCATCTCCAATACACTACTGCATTATAGGACAAATAAATATTATTGAAAAAATACCATTAGATCACACAAAATATAATACTAGATGATATAATAATAGATACTAAAATATGTCATATGTACCAAAATATACTACACAGCAAATAGATGGGAGCCAAAGTAAAATTTCAGCACTAGAATAGTGACACGATACTCTTCTTTTCAAATTATTCCTCTCACTACACCAATTTTTACTCTTAATCGATTACAAGACATTGGAATAATGTTAATCACAAAATTTTGTTTTACATTTTATAGATATTTAACAATGAAACTTTATTTTTCTGACCATTACCACTTCAAACGTTAACTCTCATACATTTGTATGTAATTTTCAAAACTTTATTATACTAAGATCTTTACAACAAATAAAAGGCGTCTTTCCATTTACGATTTAAAGTAAACTCAACAATGCACCTTATTCAATCCATAATACTCATGTTAGGGAACAATCAACAACTGCATACAAACAGTTTTTTGATACCATACCGGCATGCTTGTTACGTGAATAAAACAAAATCAACAGTTGATAGCAAATGACATTGTCAATTACAAGCTTATAAGGTGGACATTTTCAATTTCAAGTTCAAACAAAATGATATGTATGTGTATGTTAAGGTGGAGGATTTTTGCTTACCAATAATCTTACATGTTTTGTTTGGGTTAATTAGGTATGTTTATTTTTGCGCCGTCAATTATTATTATTATTATTATTTTGTCTATCATCTACCATTAAACAACAAAAGTATTGTCATTTTTTTATCGTAATTGATTGTTTAATGATGTCAACCATGAAGCTGAAGGGGTAAGAGGTAACTATTACAAATAGAATTCATTTTTGGGAGACCAAATGCTATCAAGCTATTAAGGTTTTTGCGTAATGAAGTTTCCATCCATTAAAAAGAAATCAGATGAATTCAAAGTAACTCTACTTCACACTCGTAATCAAAACACAGAGATTTTGAAAGGTCCCAACAATTACCACATACACTGGTTGCCTGCAAAGTTAGAAAGTAGTGCTTATTCGTAAGAGGACCCTAATCTCGCCACTAGTAACTCTCCTATCACACATGAACCTAGTAATAAACCATTGCGTGATGACTTGGACATTATCACAAAGCCCATGCATTGGAGATTCTCTCATTTAAAGAGGTTCCTGAGCCCACTGAAAATTTTTAGCGCTCTCAATTCACCACTTCGTATATCCCTCAGCCTTCTTCTCAGTACCTGTACCACCACTCAGAATAAGAGAGGAGCATCAAATAATAAAACGTTGATCAACATGCTGCTCCCTATAATATCTTCTATTAAGCTGAAAAAATGGAAACTAACGATGAAACAGAATGGTTGTGTTATCTGTTTCTTTACTGTTATCGGTGCTCAGAAGAGAGAGATGCTTGGCCAAACTTGATCATTTTCATGTTATAATATATGATTGTAACTCTAGAATGAAGAAAAGAATTTTGAAAACAAAAGTCATGAACCGTGCATTTATTCGAGAACAATGATGACGATGCTAGGAAAAGTACGATCAAAGCATAAAAGCAATACAAATCTCACATTTTGAGCACGAAAAAGTATCCTTCGCTCACTGTTGCACAAATCTACAGCTAGCTGTTTCAAGAACAATCTTCTGTTCAGTTGCTTTGGAGATGTGACATCTAAATCCATTGATCCACTGGCCTTAAATTCAAACAGGAAATGAAGCACTATCAATGAACAGAAGATTTGTGAAGGAACATTAATGAAGGACCTAATGGTAAGACATTAAAGCAATCGTTGAAGGAACATTTTAAATAAGGTCATTAACGATCATTTTCCTTATAAGATCATTACATTGGAGTTCTGCATTGTCACAACTCTAGTAGAGCATAGTTTCGTAAAAGATGTTTAACCTGCAGGAATTTGGTATATTTCGATATGCTCGACTCACAAATCTCCAATATGAATTGTAATGTCTGTTCCTCAATTTCAGGGTATCTGATATCCTTCTTAGATTTTATCTTATTTGCAGCTGTGGCAGCCATCTGGAGCAAAAATTCTTCGAAACTCAATGGTAGATATAGATATAATTGACAGATAAATTAAGAAGATAAGATAGACACCTCTTCAAATTGTTTGCTCATACTTGGAGGGCTGACTACTAAATAAGCAAATGCCATCAACTCCAATGGCCAGCCAGTGACTCTCAGAGGAAAACATGTGGATCTGCCATTGTATGGATAAAATGGTGCACTCAACAATATAATTAGAAATGATGATGCAATAAGTGATGGCATAAGTTAAAAAACATAAATCAAATATGTTAAGGTTTCTATTTCATCAAATGTTTATGACCTATAAGAGATTGAAACTTGATGGAAGGTTAAGTGAGAGCAAAAGTAGCAGAAAGATAGAGAACATCATTGTACTGCCCACCAATACTTACGCAGACAAACCATGCTTCCTCAGAACTTCTAGCTTCTCTTGGTAACATTTATCAGATTTGTTCAGAGACAATGACAATTCTACTGAATCACTAGGATTGGTGCCCTCCTTGGGAACAAATCCATATGATAACAATAACTCACCATTAGATTTCTTTCCATATGATATGAAAACCTGCAAAAGTGACAGCATTTTACTAGCAAGTTTTGAAACCAGTTAAAAAAACGTTTACCAACCTGCTAAAGTTGCTTATTAATACATAATATATATAGAATTCTAGGTTATTGGCTAAGTTTGTAATTTATAATAATTTGATTATTGATAAAAATTATCTATTTGAGAGGTGGAAAATAAGAAGATAGGTGTCACAAAAGACTTTAAAGTCTATAAAAGAAATAAAATAAGAGAACTTAGTCAACCATAAGCTTTAGTTTGATGGGATGAAGAGTGAGAATTGAATTGACAGCAAAGACAATTAGGGCTGAAATTTAGATTATGCTGGGATTTCTAATTAGACAAGAAAAGCAAATCGGATATATTATTCTAGTTTTAAATATGTAATATTAGTTGTCGGGGCTTCAATTTACAGAATTCTTATTAGACTAAGATCTAAATTTATTAGGAACCTTATCATAGTAAAATAAGGGTTCTAAAAACTTAATAAATATATGTTGAAGAATATTGAGAGGAAATATTCTTTATTTCTCTCTTACCCTTTTGGGTTACAATGCACCAGAATATATACAATAAGTCTTAGATACAGAACAGAAAACTACCTAATCAAGAAATAGAGAAAATCTTAACTAAAATCCCTCAAATTAAGGGATATCATTAACACCCCTAATATCTATCAAATAATAATACTATTTACAGCTAATATATATCTCAATACGCCCCTTCAAGCCGAGGAGCAAATATCTTCCATTCCCAGCATGGAAATATTATCATGAAAATTGGAGTTATTCAACCCTTTGGTAAGAACATCTACTGAGTTGGTACCCTGTTGGAATATAAGGTAGGCATTCTAGTCCCTCCTCTAATTTCTCTTTGATGAAATGTCTGTCAATCTAGATATGCTTAGTCCTATCATGATGTATAAGATTATAAGCAACGTTGATAGTAGATTTGTTATCGCAAGAGAGTTTCATGGGACCTTCCCACTTGACTCTTAAGTCGCTTAGGATAAATCTTCAGCAATAGCATCTCACACAAACCTTGAGCAATTGCTCTGAATTCTAGTTCGACTAATGATCTAGCTACAACATTATGTTTTTTACTCCTCCGTGTTATAACAATGCCTCAAAAAAACGTACAGTACCTAGAAGCTAATCGTCTATCCACTATAGATCCTCCATAATCTGGATCCGTGTAGACTTCAAGAGCAAGATCCTTTTGTTTTTTGGACAAGATTCCTTTTCCTGGATTTCCTTTCAAATATTGTAACACTCTATAAGCGGCTTGTAGATGTGACTCCTTCGGATCATGCATAAATTGACTAATTACACTTACAGAGTATGCTACGTCTGCTCGAGTATGAACAATGTAGATGAGCCTCCTTACAAGCCTCTAGTACATTTTCCTATCCACAGGAGGTTCTTCTTTTGCTTCTCCAAGTTTTTTATTAGCTTCTATTGGTGTAGATATCATCTTACATCCGGTTTTCCCTATCTCCTTTAATAAATCAAACACATATTTTTGTTGGGATATGAAAATCCCCCTTCTGGAGTATGCCATCTCAATAACTAGAAAATACTTCAATCTCTAGAAAGTACTTCAATCTCCCAAGCTCCTTTATCTCAAATTCCTTGACCAGTCGTTGTTTCAGTCCTATTTTTCCTTTTCATCATTCCCGATGACAATGATGTCAACCACATACACAAGAAGTGTTGTCACTCCCCTTGTAGACGAGTGCTTTATGAAAAGAGTATGATCACCTTGATTCTGTTGGTATCTAGATGTTTTCATAACTTTTCCTTCCTAACCATGCTCTTGGTGATTGTTTTAATCCATAAAGGGCCTTCTTCAACTTGCAAATCCTAGAGGGATATCCATGTAAATTTCTTCATCTAAGTCTCCATGAAGAAATGCATTCTTTACATCGTATTGTAAAAGCTGCCAATCAAAATGTGTTGCTAGGGATAGCAAAATCGTAATAGTGTTCATTTTGCCACAGGTGCAAATATCTCCTAATAGTCTACCCCATAAGTCTGAATATATCCCTTATCCACCAACCTTGCTTTATATCTCTCAAGTGATCCATCAAACTTAAACTTAGGTGTAAAAATCCACTTATAACTGACTATGTTCCCCTTTGGTCTATCCACAATAATGTTTGATTCTTTTCTAGAGCAGCCATCTCCTCTTTCGTGGCATTTCTCCATTCTCTTTTTGACAATTCCTCAGATACGGTAGTAGAGATAAAATTGGAGTTGAGGCTAGTAATGAATTTTCTATGGTTTGGTTTAAGTGACACGTAGCAAGACAATGAGTACATGAGTCTTTCGTGCATTCTCTAATGCCTTTTCTAATAGCCATACGAAGGTGCATGTCATCAATAAGTGGTTCTACTGACTGCGTGCTTAGGGATGGATCTAATCTTACCGTGAGGTTCATGTCAAAGATCGAGTTGGATTCTTGAACTTGTTGCAAGTCCTCCTCCTAGTATATACCTATGAAAATCTTGGAGAATTATGAATAATCTAGAGCTTGAGAAGATATAGTTTCAAGAACCTAGGCTGGACTCGAATTAGATTCTGCAAAAGTAGAAATTGATGGTGGACTCTGATTTAATGAAGGAACAGACTCTAATTGAGAACTAGGGAGTGATACTAACTCTACTGGATGACTAGGGAGATCAAGGGTACAAGTACTATCAACTAATTGAGAACTAGGGAGTGATACTAACTCTACTGGATGACTAGGGAGATCAAGGGTACAAGTACTATCAAAATTACTATCTTCTAGTAGGGATGTAGTCTTCCCTTGAAGTATGGACTGTTTGAAGTATGGTTGGTGTTCTATGAAAGTCACATTAGCTGACACATAAAAGTTTTCTGGTTATAGGACTATAGCATTTGTAGCCTTTTTGTGTAGAAGAATAACCACGAAAAACACATTTGCATACTCAGGGATCTAATTTTCCTCTTTGGTGACTATGAATGTGAACGAAAGTTGTGCAACCAAACATTCTAGGAATGAGTCCATTAGAACTTCAAAACTTTGGATAAAAGGTGTTGAGGACCTCCATGGGACTTTTATTGGATAAAATTCGAGAGGGCAATGTATTGATCATATGAGTAGCTGCGAGGACGGCCTCCTCTCAGTAAGATTTTGGAACATTTCCTTGAAAAAGTAAGGCCATAGTCACATTAAGTATGAGCCCACTTTTACATTAAGCCACACCGATTTGTCGGGGTGTCTCAACACAAGAAGAATCATGAATAATCCCCTGCTTTTGAAAGTATGGAGTCATTGTGTAGTTAAGTATTCCCTAGCATCGTCTAACCTAAAATTCTTAATTTTGACCCCAAATTGATTGTGAATCATAGAAACAAAAGTAGGGATAACAGTGCTAACATTAGATTTCTATTTGAGTAAGTAAAGCCAAGTAAGCCGAGTACAATCATCTATAAATGTAACAAACCATCTAACACTAGAAATATTTGAAATAGGAGAAGGACCACATACTTCTATGAATCAAATGAAAAGGTTTAGAACTTCTTTTATTTGTTGATAGGAAAAGATATTCGAGTGTGTTTTGCTAACTCACAAATTTCACAATGACAATCTGAAATGTCTAATCCTTTGAACAAGTTACGAAACAAGAATTTAAGGACTTTAAACGTAGGATGACCAAGAAGAAGATGATAGAGCCAAATGGTCTCTTTATTGGAAGAACTAAACAAAGACATAGACAAATTATTCATAATACTCTCAGAAGAATCAAGGTGATAGAGGCCATTCCTTTCATTAGCAAGTCCAATCTTCCTCTTAGAGCCCTAATCTTGCAAAACACAATAAGTAGGAGAAAAATTGCAAGGCATTTAAGATCGTGAGTAAGTTTTTTGATTGAAACAAGGTTGATTCATAATTTGGCACATGAAGCACATTTTCAAGAATGAGGGTAGGTGTAACCATGATGTTTCCTACGCCTACAACAGTGGCCAAGGATCCATTTGCCACTATGATCTTCCTATTACTAGGGCAAGGGTTATAGGTATTGAAAAATCGTTATAATTTGATATATTTGTGTAACTGGCTGAATAATCTCTTCATGAGGATTCTTTCCACTAAATAGGAGTTGCTGTACAATCCATTTTTGGTAAGAAAATATACACAACACACTAATTACTATTATTCTAATATAGGTAAGAATATATGTATACAGCTAATACACTAATTATGGTAAATAAATCACATAATTTTGGCCCATAATTTCTGCCACTGATAATGATGAGTCATGTGGTTTGTGGCTCTGGAATCAATTATCCATAAGTTGGTATAGGTTGTATCTGAGACATTCACGCAAGTGGAGAACGAAGACTTACCTGAGAGAGCCAATGAACAAGCCCCATATGGTTTTTCATGGGAATCTAGAAAGTTTTTCAGTTTCTCTATCTCCTCACTGCTGAATCCACCATTATCAACCTTTACTTCCTCATTGAATTGTTCTACTGAGTGAGCCTGAGGTTGATTTCGTTGCTGGAACCTTGGTTGCCCGCCACGGTTTCCCCACTCATGACTTGGTAGTTTACTATTTAATTTCTAGCATCTTTCTTTAGTATGTCTCGGCTTCTTGTAATATGTACACCGCGCAGGCTGTCTTTGTTATCCTTCAACTGAGGATTTTTGTTAGTCCTCCATCTCTCCTGTTGATCTCCTTTTGTTGCTAGTGCAGTCCCTTCGATTGTTGGAACTTCAAACATGATGTTTCTTCTACTCTCCTCAGCTCTAATTAATGAGATTCACTCTTCCAATGATGGTATCTCTTCTTTACCAATAATCTGGACTCTTACCTGGTCAAATTCTAATCATACACCCAATCTTTGTCAATAAAATTTTTTAGGATTGCAGCATCCTCTGCAAACTTCATCTCAAATACTTGATAATGATCAAGTTCCTGCTACAAATTCTACAGAAGATTGGCATATTCTGTAACAGTTTTATCTCCTTGTTTTGCTTCCCCAAGTTTGATTTTTACCTCATAAATTCTGGTTGCATCACGATCCTTTGAATAGGTATGCCAGATCGGTCAACAAACTACACTTGATGTTGGGAGTGGAGAAAGTAAAATCCAAGAAAATGAGGTCAAAACTAATCAACAAGAAGTCAGGTTAGGAAACCAATGCCTACCGGTAGATCCAAAATAAAGAACTAACAACCAACACTTGAAAGTGCATGTGAGACTTTAGAGGTCAAGAAAGAGTTGAAACACATTACGTACTTGATGATATTACTAAAGAAGCTTGTGTTGAAGCAAAAGACTAGTACCATATCTTAGAAGATCAAAAAGTCCAATTTGCAAAGATGACGTTAGTTGGATACGCTAAAATCTAGTAGATGTCAATAGAGGATAGACTTCAAAAAAAAGCAGGCCAGCCACCAATTGCAAATTAGGAAGAGATGAAGCTGAAGTTATAAAAAAAATTACTTAACATTTAATTATCAAGAAGATCTCCAAGATCAATTCACAGCCATTAGACAAGGAATTACGTCTGTAACTGAACAACTACAAAACTTCTCAAGGAGCTGAACTAAAGTCACAATTATATTTGAGATTGGAACAAAGGAGGCATCAATGACAAGAAGCGTTTATGATGTAATAGGAGTCGTCGATTTGCTTATGATGACAGTGGGTCGGCCCATGTGCCTAGATTTAGGTGTTTTCCATGACCAACTTATGGCCCAGGCCCAGGGCCAAACCGACTCGAGGTCCAATTTTTCTAAGCAAAAAGGCATCATTTTTCTTAAAAGAATTGGGCCTCAGGCAAGTCTAGGCCTAGGCAACCCAGGCCCGGACTCAATTAAAAAGAAGACGTTTTTACACTTTTAATTTTAACAAAAATTATTTTTAAAACATTGACGAGACCGGCCCATTGTCATCCCTAAATAAAAGAAAAAATCTAATGAATAAGTGAGTGAAAACGAAGCAAGAGAGGAGTTGGAAAGAGACATATAATTATAGCCCTTAAGGCGGAAAAACAAGAAGAATGGCATTATATTGCTAATTTTTCACTTAAGTTAGATGCAGTGATAAAATATGCAAGCTTATAGTTACTATCATAAGTAGTATGAACGTGGCATTGGAGAATATAGTGAAGCAATTGAATTTACTTTTGGAGAGACATCCATATCCCTATAAAGTTAATTGGGTGGATGATAGGCCTATACAAGTTGCTTGAAGGTGTGGCGTCTTTCAAATTAGGAAAGACTCTATTTGGTGTGAAGTTATTCCTATGAAGGTATCTCATATTTTACTTGGTCGATTATGGCTTTACGATCAAGATTTGTAGCATTTTGCAAAAGCTAGCACCAATCAACTTATGTTTCCATATTTTAAAACCTATAAAGGTGGACAAGGTACGAAGGCAAAGAGAAAGCAAAAAAGCAACCATAAATGCCAAGAAAAGCCTCTTACTATCCTAAAGGAGAGAGAATTTAAAGTTATTAGTAAGAAGGGCATTACGTTTGCAATGGTAGTGGAGAATTAACAGAAACAACATTCAAAATATCCCTTACCTTACAAAAAGAAGTGGGTGAACTACGGGCTAATTTATCAAGTTTACGAGATATTCATCATACTATTGACTTGGTACCTAAATTTGCTATACTAGATCTTCCAACCTATCACCTAAATCCTATTGGCAATGAAAAGCTGAAGAGAAAAGTAGCGAAGCTACTGAAAAACAGATCCATTTAGAAATCCTAGTTCATATACAATTTCAGCATTATTGACTTCTAAAAAATATGGAAGTTAGCAAATTTGCATTAATTGTCAGACAATAAATGTTATCACATTGCCTTGACGACATGTTGACTGGAGTTACTAGCTTTACCGAGATAAGACTTACAAAATGGCTACCATCAAATTAGAATTAGAGTTCCAAACAAATAGAAAACAACTTTCAAGGATATAGAGGGCTTTATGAATAGTTATTGATGCCATTTGGACTCACAAATGCACCAAATACTTTTATGAGCCAGGTGAACCGTTTTAACCATTTATAGGCTTATTTTTTATGGTTTATTTTGATAATATGTTAATATACAGTAAGACTAAGGAAGACCATCTATTACATCTATAACAAGTTTTGAGAGTTTTTTAAGTAAGAGAAACGTTATATCAACTTAAGGAAATATTCTTTCATGAAATCAAGTGTTGCATTTTTAGATTTTATTGTATCCTATCAAGGAGTGGAGATGGAACACGAGAAAAATAAGGTCATTAGTCCAAAGGATGTGCATGAGACACATAGTTTCCAAGGCCTATCAACATTCTATAGTTGATTTATTCATGATTTTAGCACCATAATGGCACCTATTACTAATTGTATGACGAAAGGACAATTTACTTGGTCAAACTGCAACAACTAAAGCCTTGAAGAAATCAAAACAAAGATGATTGAATCTCCTACTTTGCAACTTCCAATATTTTCATGTGGAAATTGAAGGCATACTCAGCCAAGAGGGATACCCAGTTGGATACTTCAATGAAAAGTTAAGAAGAATAACATTTGAGCTATGACAAAGAATTTTATGCAATGGTATCTTCTCTTTACAATTAGCGTCATTATCACAAATAATAAGGAATTTATTATATATTCGGATCATGAATATCTGAAGCACTTCAAGTTGTAGAGAATCCTGTAATAATAGATAGTCCTTTAATTAAGGGATTATCCTTATAGATTATCCTTAGCTATCATATCTAGCTATATTAGGGATATTTCCAAATAAGGAGTCTTCCTAATTAGGAAGACTCCCATAAATATGTACCCTAACTCTATATAAGAAAAGCAGCATTTGTACAAATCTGAATAAACAAAGAAGTTTTTACATGGTATCAGAGCCTCACGCTCTTCCATGAATTACAAGGCTACAATGGTAGGATCTCGATCTTCATCCCTATGAAATCAACCTAATTTAGTTAGCATACAACCAGAAAATTCCCTACATATTTCAATCCAGAAGCTGAATGGAAGAAACTACCTAGAATGGTCCCAATCAGCCCGCCTAGTAATCACTGGAAAAGGAAAAATAGGGTACATAACAGGAGCAGTCCAAACTCCAAGACCAGAAGACCCCAATTTTGATCAGTGGAGCTTAGAGAATGCCACGGTTACAGCCTGGCTTATCAACTCCATGGAACCAAGGGTTGGAAGACCCTTTATTTTTCTACCAACAGCCAAAGATGTATGGGAAGCAGTCAAAGAAACATATTCAGACCTGGAAAACTATGCTCAATTGTTTGAACTCAACTCAAAAATGTGGAAAATGCAGCAAGGTGAGCAAGATGTGACTGCATATTATAATGAGATGACTATAATATGGCAAGAGTTGGACCTATTTGAGGAAACAAAGTGGAAAGATCCAGAAGATGCAGCCCAATATAGAGAGAAAGTTAACAGAGGAAGAGTGTTTGTTTTTTTGGCTGGTTTGAAGGAAGAATTGGATGAAGTTAGAGGAAGGATTTTGGGAAGAAGGCCACTACCTTCAATTCGGGAAGTCTTCTCTGAAGTTAGAAGAGAGGAAGCTCGGAAAAGTGTCATGATGGGAAAAAATGGAACTACAGAATTCCAACATGAAGGTTCAGCCTTGGTCTCAAAGAATAGTGACAGTGAGGGTGAAAAAGTAAAAAACAAGCAAAAAACTTGGTGTGATTTTTGCAAAAAACCAGGGCATACAAGAGATACCTGCTGGAAGATACATGGTAAACCAGCAAATTGGAAGAAAAAGTGGAATAGTGGAGCAGGAGAAGGGAAGGCTTTGCAAGTTGGGAATCAGCCCAATCATGACCAGGACAATTCTAGCTCAACCAGGACCTTTCCCTTCACAAAGGAGCAGCTTGATCATCTGTACACTTTACTTCCAGATGAGAATTCAAAAAAACCCTCTTGTTCTCTAGTCCAATCAGGTATAATCCTTCCAAAAGCCTTTGTTTGTTCTATACCCTCCTACTCTTGGATAGTTGACTCTGGAGCCACTGATCACATGACTGGTAGCTCCAAATTTTTTTCCTCTTACTCACCATGTGCAGGGAACCAGAAAATCCGAATTGCAGATGGTTCCCTAGCTTCAGTAGCAGGAAAAGGGACAGTCCCTATTTCAGCAACCTTAACACTAAAAAATGTTCTTCACATTCCAAATCTTTCATATAACCTTGTTTCTGTTAGCAAGCTGACCAAAGATATGAATTGCAAAGCTAATTTTTGGTCAACTCATTGTATGTTTCAGGATTTGGAATCGGGGAGGATGATTGGGGTTGCTAAGGTTATTGGAGAGTTATATATTTTGCAAGAAGAAGGCAAGGAACATGGAGAAGGGAGCTGTCACATTACTGTCAACAAGGAGGAGGAAGAAATAATGATGTGGCATTATAGGTTAGGACACCCTAGTTTACAATACCTAAAGTGTGTGCTACCTCATTTATCTATCAATAAAAGTGCTATTTTTCAATGTGAATGTTGTGAGTTAGCTAAACTTCATAGAAGTCAGTACCCCATTCAAAACAGTCAATGTCCAGAGCCATTTATGTTGATACACAGTGATTTATGGGGTCCCTCTAGAACTCAAACACCTAATGGAAAGCGGTGGTTTCTCACTTTTATTGATGATTGCTCTAGGGTCACATGGGTGTTTCTTTTGGGAGATAAATCGGAAGTTTATGCCACAATAGTATCCTTCTATAACATGGTGAAAACTCAATTTCAAAAGAAGATTAGAATGTTAAGAAGTGATAATGGGAAGGAGTATGTGAACTTGGCAGTAAAAAATTTCCTAGACAGCAAAGGGATTATCCACCAAACCTCCTGCAATTACACCCCACAACAAAATGGAATTTCAGAAAGAAAAAACAGACATCTTTTAGAGGTAGCTAGGGCCATTAGCTTTCAAACACATGTCCCGAAATACCTATGGGGAGAAGCAGTTCTCACTGCCAACTTTTTGATCAATAGACTTCCCTCCAAAACCTTAAAATTCCAAACCCCATTACAAATCTTCTCTTCTTTCTTCCCTAACACAAAACCGAACCCACCTGTCCCTCTGAAAATATTTGGCAGCACTGTGTTTGTTTATAACCATGATCCTAAGAAATCCAAACTAGATCCTAAAGCTATCAAGTGTATTTTTGTTGGATACTCTAGAACCCAAAAGGGATATAGATGTTTTGATCCAATATCTCGGAAGTTTTTTACCTCTATGGATGTCACATTTTTTGAGGGTAAACCGTATGATAGCCATACTCATCTTCAGGGGGAGTATTTCAGTAAGGAAGATGAGAGGTCTAATGGGAAAAAAACTGAGATTTTGAACCTAGAAGGATCAGCAGTAGCGAAGATTACTAGACAGGGGGAGGAAACAGAAAATCAGGAAGAAGAAAATGTTGAAAAGGAAGTTGAAAAACAGAAAACATGTGCAGTATATAGCAGGGGAGCAAGGGAAGTAATCTTTGATACAACCCAATTATCATCTCCGAATCTAAGTCCTGATATCTCTCAATCTGAAACTGAAATCAATAGCACCCAATCAGGTAACTCAAATGATCTCCCTGGTGATATTTTTCTTCCTATTGCAATGAGAAAAGGAAAAAGATCATGCACACAATACCCTATTTCCAACTTTGTCTCTAATGCAAAATTGTCTCCAACTTTTTCTGCCTTTAT
>JANZLF010000004.1:12891266-12901323 GCA_026546835.1 Erythroxylum foetidum | reverse complement strand
AAATACAATGCAGATGGGTCAATAGAAAGATTTAAAGCTCGGTTGGTGGCAAAGGGTTATACTCAAACATTTGGGGTAGACCATACTGAGACATTCTCCCTAGTGGTAAAGTTTAATACTGTCAGGATCCTATTATTAGTGGCTGCATGTTTAGACTGACCTCTAATACAACTAGATGTAAAAAATGCCTTCTTGAATGGTGATTTGGAAGAGGAAGTGTATATGAAACCACCTCTTGGGTTTGAGAAAAGCTTTGGAGACAAGGTGTGCAAACTTCGAAGGTCCCTATATGGACAAAAACAATCCCCGAAAGCCTGGTTTGACAGATTCACCAAATTTGTAACAAGTAAGGGGTATTCCCAAGACCAATCAGATCATACCCTGTTTACTAAAAAGAATGGGAAGGTAAGATTGTTGTCCTAATAGTGTATATGGATGATATCATAATTACTGGAAGTGATCAAGTGGAGATAGAGAAATTACAAGCTCAGCTCGGGAAGGAATTTGAAGTAAAAAACTTGGTGCAGCTAAGATATTTCCTTAGTATGGAAGTAGCTCGATCCAAGAAGGGAATTGTGGTGACTCAAAGAAAGTATAGCTTGGATTTTTTAAAAGAGATAGGTTTAAGTGACTGTAAACATTGTGATGCACCAGTGGAACAAGGGAAAGACTTGGGTAGCCTGAAAATGGTACTCCAATAAACAAGGAAAGGTACCAAAGACTTGTTGGAAAACTAATTTACTTATCTCACACCAGGACGGATATAGTATTTACATTGAGCTTAGTAAGTCAATTTATGCACTCACCATATGAAGAACATTGTGAGGTTGTTATCAAAATTTTGAAGTATCTGAAGGGATCTCCTGGTAAGGGGTTGTTCTTTGAAAAGAAGGAAGAAAAAGGCATAGAAGTCTACACGGATGCAGACTATGCCGGCTCCATTACTGATAGAAGATCAACATCAGGCTACTACACCTATCTATGGGGGAATATGGTCACATGGAGGAGTAAAAAGCAACATGTAGTAGCTAGAAGTAGTACAGAAGTTGAGTACCGAGCTATGGCTCAAGGAGTGTGTGAAGTTTGATGGCTCCGAAGAGTTATGTCTGAGTTAAATTTGGAAGTTAAGCCTCCTATGAAATTGTATTGTGACAATAAGGCAGTCATTAATATTGTACAAAATCCAGTACTTCATGAAAGGACAAAGCATATAGAGGTGGATAAGCACTTTATAAGGGAAACAATGGAAGATGGAAGCATATGTATCCCACTTGTTCCTACTAAAGAACAAAGAGCAGATGTCTTCACAAAGGGGCTATTCAGACAACCATTTGAAGATCAAATTAGCAAGTTGGGCATGATAGACATCTTTGCACCAACTTGAGGGGGAGTGTAGAGAATCCCGTAATAATAGATAGTCCCTTAATTAAGGGATTATCCTTATAGATTATCCTTAGCTGTAATATCTAGATATATTAGGGATATTTCCAAATAAAGAGTCTTCCTAATTAGGAAGACTTCCATAACTATGTACCCTAACTCTATATAAGAAAAGCAACATCTGTACATCTATTTTATCTAAATAAAGAGAGAAGTTTTTACACAAGTCATAAAAGAACTTCAACAAAAGGCATACCTTATGGAATGAATTTTTGAAGCAACTTTGTTATTAAACATCAGGCAGGAATTGACAATAATGTGACAAATGCATTAAGCAAAAAGAGCCATTTGCTTAACACTTTGGTGGTAAAAATTGTAGGATTTAAAGTCCTAAAGGGAGAATATGTTTTAGATCGAAATTTTGGAACAATTTACTCAAAAATTGCCACCAAACAAGGGGACAATCACTTCCTTTTTGTGATCCATGATGACTATCTTTTCAAAGAAAATCAACTTTGCCTACATGATAATTTTATAAGGAAGAACGTGATTTGAGAACTAAATGGAAAAGGGGTAGCACGTCACTTTGGAAGAAACAAAACCATATCCATGGTTGTAAGTTCGCTTTTATGGGCCCTCTTTAAAACACGTGTCTTTAAATCATACAACAATGATAAACATGTTAATTAGCTAAAGGAACGAAGCAAAATTTTGAATTATTCACACCATTCCGCATGCCTCATGAACTATGGCAAGGCATAAGTATCGATTTTATCTTGGAAATTCCTAAATCTATATGAGGTTATGATTCTATTCTTGTAGTGGTGGATAAATT
Organism: Erythroxylum foetidum; assembly: GCA_026546835.1. Lineage (NCBI taxonomy): Eukaryota > Viridiplantae > Streptophyta > Magnoliopsida > Malpighiales > Erythroxylaceae > Erythroxylum > Erythroxylum foetidum. Next base: position 12,899,108 of record JANZLF010000004.1, on the reverse strand, counting down.
TTCCTAGATGAGTCATTTTATTCCATTGTTCTAAGACTTAATGCTGTCTATATTGCTAAACTCTTCCTCAAAAAGGTTTTATGTATCATGGATCACCTTTAACCATCATCTAATATGAAGTTTATGAGTTATTTTTGAAGAACTCTATAAAAAATATTGAATACTAAGCTCCAATTTTCATGCTCTTTTCATCCCCAAATCAATGGACAACAAAGGTGGTAGATAGAAATTTGGGAGACTTGTGAAGATGTTTAGCTGGAGACAATATAAATAATTGAGACCTAATTCTTCCTGTGGAAAAATTTGCATAAGATAGTTCTAAAAATAGGTCAACTATTATGAGCCATTTTGACATAGTTCTGCGAGTTCAATCATGAAAACCTATTGATCTGGTTCCTTTACTACATACAACACAAAACAATGTTGAAGTTTAAGGTTTTCCACAACATATGAGGGATGTCTTTGATGAGGTATAATGAAATATAACAACTAGCAACTTGACTTATAAAGAACATAATGATCAACATCGCCAATTGGTGGAATTCAGTTAATGGTTATGATAAGGATTCGCTTAGAGGGTCTTCCAAAAGGAAAATATAAGAAACTTCATTTGCAAAGCGTTAGAACTTATAAAATCTTCAAGAAGATAAGTTCTAATTGGATATGATGATAGACAATCTCTTACTGTAGCTGTAACAATTTCAGCAACTCCTCGTCTTAAAGAGGAGACAGAGGATGCTCATGATGAACAAGTTGTGGCCATAAGAATTAGAGGATATCGACAATTACTTATTAATTGGAAAGGAAGATCACTTTTTGACAGCACTTAAAAGTTTAGAATCTGAATTTCATAAGCTGAATCCAGACTTATATAATTAGTATTTTTCACATTCTATGTCAAGGACAACTTCAAATAATTTGGGAAGAATTAATGCAAAAGAGCTTAAAGTCTATAAAAAAATAAGGAAGAAAAATTAGTCAACCACAAGCATTAATTTGGTGCGATGAACAATGAGAATTAATTTGGTAGCAAAGATAATAAGAGTTAAAATTTAGATTATGCTAAGATTCCTTATTAAATAAAAAGTAGTAAGTTAGATATGTAATTCTCATTTTAGATACATTATCATAGTTGTTTAGGACTTAAATTTATAGAATTTTTATTATAATAGAATTTAAATTTATTATGAATCCTTTCACACTAGAATAAGAATCTAAGAACTTCCTTAAATAGTTGTACTCAGCAATACAATAATAAAATGTCCTAAATTTTTTCTACAAACTTGAGTTTTCAATTAAAATTTATGATTCTTCTAGGAGTGATTGTTAGACTCTAGGATTGATTCCTAGTTCCCTATCCTCCGTTCCTTATTCACCTAACTAAAATTCCAACAGCCAAAACCTTGAAATCATATCCTAAATTTTAATAATCAAACACTAAAATCTCAGCTATACTCAAATCTGAAATTCAACTACTCCAAGCTGAAATGCAGACCAAAAACTTCATATTTCAGCAACCTAATACCAACTATATGTCATAATTTTTATAAGTTTTAGCTATTAATTAATATTTCTTCTATTTTTCCTACGTCAATAGGGCTGTCTACATTTTTCCTCTTTGTGCCACCATTAGATGTGATAATGCAGTTACATGAAAAGATGAAGGTTGCTTTCCAATCCAAAAGTATCAATGAAGCAAGCATCATTCTTCATAAAAACTTCGTTATTAATAGTTTATTATAGTCAACCAATGCAAAAATAAAGTCAACAAAACACCTAGAATCATCTTTCTAATTTTAAGGAAATATAAAAACAAAAAAATCACTTCATGTCATTCTCCAGAAGAAACATTCTTTACCTGCTCACCTGGTTGGTAAAAGCGGTCAGTTGTGAAGACAACTCCCAATGAGGACTTGTCATAATCCAAAAAAGTGTCCACCTGGCTCAGCCAATTGCAAGGTACATTCTTATAACGACCAAGCTCAAATTCTTTAACGCTAAATAAATAAAGAAAAACTAATTTACACACCTCACAACTATGATTCATCATGTCAGCCCAGGGAACCAAGGCAACTTTTCCATCCATCAAGGGTAAACGAACCTTTGCAAGGGGACCAATCAAGTCAGATAACCACGAAAAAACTAAATGTTCAATTCAATTCATGTAACTAAGGAGAAGACTTCTATAAAGTTAGAGGAAGTCAAGAAAATGCTAATAGTTATCTGCTTTCCTAATCAGTAAAACAAATGATAAGGGTATTTTTGTCCATAAGCAATTCAGACTAGTAACCTTTCATTTTCAGGATATCAAAAGAAAAGCAAAAATTTCAAGAGTTTAGGAGTTAATTCCAATAAGAGAAAGAAAAGAAACTATAATTGGACGTGAAAGACAAACTGCCTTTGGTTTTTCATCACTTCAAAATTATTTATCATTGTTTTGATGCATCAATCTGGCCAAATCTTCATAACATGAAATTTTAACCTATGGATTTATGAGCAAAGCAGCCTGTTCCACTTAGTATTAAAAGAAACTCATTGTAGTTTGATTATCACGGATAAATCAGGGAACAAGTTTAGAAGACAATAATAAAACTTTACTAACCAATCGGGAGAAAAGAATGCCAAATGACCACATGAAAGTATCAAGATTGTATACCTGGAAGGAAGATGAAATTCAAGTTCCAACAAGGTATGGGTTTAAGCAATAGTACACGCAACACTGGATAATCACTGGTTGTCTCATTGTGCCTCTTGCATCCCAAGAATAAAGGAGCAGAGGTCCAAAAGTATGTAAAATGCCTATCAAGTTTAATGTCCCTGCGTTGATTGGATAAAACTTACAACTACTTCGCAAAGCAGTTTTTAGGTTTAGCAAGATAATATAATCTTTTCTTTTTTTGAAAGATGATGATATATAGATCTTTACAAAAATTATATCACAAAAGGATCTGTAACTTGTGTTATCACAACCAAAAACAAAATAGTCAAGGAATTTTCTCAATACCTCTTCAGGAAATAGGTGAGGATACTTGGAAAATATCCTTAGTCTTAAATCATTATATCTGCAAGGGATAAGCATGTTCAAGTGAAAATCTTAAATCAAGATGAGCTAGTAATGTGACAAGAAGATAAACCAAACCAGGCACTTACGTTCCAATAACATTGGTAATCCGTTCAACTGCCCGCTCTCTGATTTGTGAAGCTTCTAAGTACCTATCTAGTTCTTCGCGTGTCCTGAAAGCATACCAAAACGCTATAGGGAAAGAAACTGAGAGTAGACCCTTTCTGTTCACAGGGGAAGAAACGTGAACCAAATGAGAAGAGCTTACCAGTACAAAAGTGAATAGGGCTGTCTCGGTAGGGCTGAAATGTAATTGGACCATCTTGATGATTGCTGAAGACTCGCTTCACTGATCAGGTACGTTGCCAGCAATGGCCAATCAGGCACAAAGTATCTTTTCAACACCTCACCAGCCTCGGGACAACTCCACTCCTAGCATTATAATTTTCAACGCCCAGCAATATTGAATGATACTTTTATAACAATAAAAACCAAGAAAACTTTAACTGCGATAATATTTTCTCTGAATCAATACAGATCAAACAACATTTTTCATGAACCACAGGTGTGACCAAATAGATAATAATTGCTGGTTTGATTTAAGATATCCCAAATTGAGGGGAAAAAAGACAATTTTGATCATCATACTGCATGATTTACATTCCCACTTCAGCTCTACCACTATAAATTTTTACTTCTCTAAAGTCATCATATATGTAACAACATTAAAAACATAGTCTTTATTGTGAATACAACTGCACTAGGAAAGTGAAAAACGACCATCCAACTTTATGAACAAGAAACTTACGGAGTCAGCAGTAATAACAAGGGAGGGAGGCACAAAAAGCAACTTCTCACCCTTCCTGACATTCTTCAAAGCAACCAAACCTCTCTCACCAACTTCCACTTTCTGTATGGCCATTTTCTGCGAAGGTAGCCCAGACAGGTAAAGCCAATTCTGCAAAGCTTCCGCGTTCTCCAAGGAATCGATGTTGCAGCCCCATGGAACTATCTGGGTCCCGTTTTTCGTTTTGGTGGTGGTGTCTCCCATTGAAACTGATGAGGAGGAGCAGCGAACCATCCTTAAGTAGTATCGTTTTTTCATAGAAAATGACGGGTAACAAACAGCTAAGAACGGTCTATTGGGTTTTCGGAGAGGGGTGAACGGGGGAAGAAGAGAAGTGTGGAAATTTGTTGAAGTTGCCTCCGCCATGGTTGTGCAGAGAGAGACGGAGACAGTGGAGAAGAACAGCAGATAAGGTGATGAAAAGACATTGATTGGCTGTGAATGGATTGTGATCGTTTTTACAGTAATCAAACAGCGTCGTTTGGCTTTATCAATTATACGGAGCCGTAGGCAATGTTTTTTCTACCTACTTGTCTGGCAGTGAAGGATTCCAACTCCATTCCATTTGTACTTGAGCATTGGGTAGCTTGCTTGGCCGCAAACAAACCAGGCATTGAGTTCCAGGGAGATGGTTGTGATTACACAAGATTCGTGAAAAGGACAATCACGTATTTATCGTTTATGCGGACGTAATATAATAGTTATTTTTAAAAATTAAAAAAGGATAAAAATAAAATAAAGTAAGTATTATTTTGTTTAAATTGCTGCTAAGGAATTTTATATTAATTTTTAATTTAAAAATATAAACTTAAAATAATAAATAAATAATTAACAAAAAAATAAAATATCTCTTTTGTTATTTTTATTTTTAGTTTTATTAATTTTATTATTCTTATTTATTTATTTATTTTTATTATTAGTTTTCTATTTTTTATTTTTATTTTTATTATTTTTATTAATTATTACTATTATTAATATATTTCTTATTATTATTAATTTTTTACGCTATTATTATTATTAATTTTTTATTATTATTATTAATTTTATTCTTCTTATTATTATTATTAATTTTCTACTTATTATTGTTAATTTTAGTATTTTATTAATTATATTTTATTTTTGTTATTATTATTATTAAATTCTTTATTATTATTAATTTTCTTCTTCTTCTTTCTAATTTTAATATTATTAATATTATTTTTATTATTAAATTCCTTATTATTATTAATTTTATTCTTATCATATGATTTTTCACAATTTCGCAATGGTTAATTTGTCCTGGTCTGACTCATGTTAGCATTCATTATATAGTTGCATCTACATTATAAAATAACAATATAACGATATTGAAAATAAATATAACATATGGCTTTAAATTGCTAAAAATTTATTTAGTTGAACAAAAATTAAATTTCAGCCCTATTTTTAATAACAAGACAAAATATTTAAATTTAATATAACCTTCAATGTATGACAAGAAACCTCCTTATCTACTATAGAATCCATGCTCATATTGATCTTTATCACCTTCATTTGATCCACCTACACCTTATTACCTTTTCATTTCTTCAAGAATATCTATAACAGTGATGTGAACCAATCTGAAACTATGGAAGAAGTTCGAGCAATGGACATTTCGAGGGTCCTATTACTATAGCAAGAGCTAAGAGACTTCTGGGATTTATTGAAGAAGTTATCGGGCAAGGAGTCATCTTAGAGACACCTGTGGAGTTGCATCAAATCATTAGGATTGAGGTTGATGATGCACGAGCCGAGATGGCTAGCGTGGACAACAAAAACAATGCCTCTTTTGAGCTACAAACCACGTTGGTTGCTAGAGGTGGAATTAAATGAAATTAGTTACGTAATTGCTGAGATGGAGCCATTTTATGCACCCAGAATTCCATCATTTGCTTTCAGGAGTTCTGGGTGGGCAATCAAGAGCTTGTTCACTTGTACGAGAAGCATCTAGTTGACGCTGGCTATGTCTTCTTCCAGCTTGGACGCACCAGTAACCGAGGTGATGGTATCTTCTTCTTCTTGCCCTTCGTCCTTTTTTCGTTACTTTCTTCTTTTATTTACATTATAATTATATATTTTGTCTCCTTGCCATCTCCATTCCAATCTACGGCTTCTTGCTTGTTCCCTTTTCTTCTTCTTTCTTGTTAATTACAACTTTGTTATATGCTCTAATCCCCTTATGGGCAAATCTGTTTTTGTGTAAAGCTTATTCTATGCTTTAATCTATGACTTTTCTTTCGTTTTTGAGTAATGTCCCTTATCTGATTCTTAGTAAAGACGTATAGGAGGTTGCCAGCCTAGGCGTGATTGTTACGATATGGGTCTCTGCTTTATCTATTGTACATATACATATATCTCTATCTATGTAACGTAAAAGGAGGAGGAGGTCGACGTTGAGTATGTCGGTGCCTCTGCGACCATGCATCAAGAGACGGAAAGAGAGATGGAGAGAGAGAAAGCGAGCGTAGGGGCTGTTCAAGGTCGAGCTCCCGAGCATCCTCGTGTAGTCCCAAAGATGGTGGTGTGCAGGGAGGAGTTTACTAAACCTTCGACGGGTAAACATTGCTAGACTACTTCAATATTTTTCATGCCTGTCTTTAGCTTTTCTCAGGGAAGTTGGGGCAAGTTCAAGCAACCAAAGTGCCTCCTCAATATCTGAAAATTTCAAGGGCTGTAGAACATGCAGGCAATCTATTTTGTTAACAACATCTATATTCTCAAAGATCCTCCATTCGGTGAAGGTAATAGATAGTTGTATTGTTTTGCTAATATATGTAGGGCATGAGGACACCGCTCCAGATAGTTCCCAGGGGAGCATCGTTCACTTTGTGCTTTTTACATTGTTTATTTAGATTCGTAGCTATTTCTTTACTAAGCCTGCTCCCTCGAGTTATGTGTGTTCATGTGTGTTGGTAATGGAGGTTATTTTCTTTAGTCGGGAGTTTTGGTGGGTTCTGGTAGCTGTCTTTAGTTGTTGAGGAGGATGAAGCACATAGATTTTTCAGCGTCGGTGTAGTTTTGGTGTCCCTCTTCAGTGTTACTTTCCTGTCCAGAGCTCACCCGGTCGTTTTGTCTCTATAGTCCTATAGCCTACTCTTTCATTTCACCTTTTTCAACAGTGTTGGAATGTTTGACTTCATGTTACTTATTTTGGCTCTGTGTCTATTGTTTGGTGTCTGACGTACACCCGTTGTTGAGCTGCCTGACATATTCGCTGCAGTAAGAAAGCGGCGACCTACTGTTCCTTGTGTGTACCGTTGAGTGCTCACTCTAGATCCTTGCCCAAATATTTATTCGAGACATTCTCGAAGCTATTTCCCATCCCTTTTAGCTAACTCTTCATCGTTCAGTAAAAGCCTTTAAGACCAGAATCCTAGGTTGAGGTTTTCTAAGAGACTTAGTTCTTCCTAGCGTGTTTTGATATTTTTCCTTGCATTTCCTTATTGTTCCCAGTGACTCTCCTTTTTTCACATGCCCTTCCCATTTTATGTCTTTTGCTTTGGTTTATTGTTAAATACTTGTAGCACCCCACTCTCGCGCGACCCGAACTTGACATCGACGGTGATATCTGAGTCCGTGCCCCACGAGGGTGGCGTGCTAAAACACTCATTCAGTAGTCGGTACATTTTTTTCATAACAATATATGCGAAAATCAATGCCCAAGTTGGGTCCTCATTCAGTCATATACAATTTCATTATACACAATTTTCAATAGCCACTCGGGCCTATTTCTCAAATACAAATATACACTTCAATACATAAATAAAGACATGCAATGCAAACGCGAACTGATCCTGATTCTTATCCTTCATTTGAATCCTGCAAATATACCCCCATTGGCTTAACGGGGTATTCTTCTGATCCTGAAAAATAATTGCAAATTTTGGGTGAGTTTTGCGAACTCAGTGAGTGA
>JANZLF010000004.1:12731459-12743937 GCA_026546835.1 Erythroxylum foetidum | reverse complement strand
TATTCATAAAGTCTGTACATGACTATGAACAAAACGCGCTAAAGGGGATTGCCTTTAGGGCACTACTCTAACAATCTAACGATACTGTACACGCATAAGTCGACTTACACTGGTGAATAAGGCGACTTATCAGTACCGAGCAAGCATAAGTCGACTTACACATGGTACAAGTCGACTTACCACTTACAGGGGTTCGAGCATGGAAGGTTTCTCCATATAGATAATGTCTCCAAATCTTCAAGGCAAATCCTACTATAGTAAGTTGCAAATCATGTACTAGATAATTAAACTCATGAGACCTCAACTGTCTCGATGCATATGTTATTACTTTTCCATACTGCATCAGTACACAACCTAAACCTTGGTGTGATGCATCACTGTACTTAACATAACCTCTAAAGCTAGATGGAATAGCTAGCATCGGTGCCGTAGTTAACCAATGCTTTAGCTCCTCAAAATTTCTTGGCACTCATCATTCCATCTGAAAGGCATGTTCTTTCTCAGAAGTTTTGTCAAAGTTGCTGAGATTAGTGAAAGCCCCTCGACAAACCTTCTGTAATATCCAACCAATCCAAGGAAATTCCAGATCTCTGACACATTCCTCAAAGCCTCCCACTTCATCACTACTTCTGCTTTCTTTGGGTCAACCTGAATGCCCTGTCTAAACATGATGTGACCCAAAAATACTACCTGATCAAGTGAAAATTTGCACTTACTGAACTTGGCATATAGCTGCTCCTGCCTCATTATCTGGAGAAGACCTACTTAAGATGTACAAAATGGTCTTTTCAACCGATAATATTATGATCTCAAGTTTAGCTTTGTGAACACCTAAACTCCTTGTAATTGATTAAACAAATCATCGATCCTCGGTAATGGATACTTATTCTTAACTGTTACTCGATTCAACTACCGATAATCAATACATAGTCTAAGAGTTCCATTCTTCTTCCTCACAAACAATACTAGAGCTCCCCAAGATGACACACTGGGTCGAATAAAACCCTTATCTAACAACTCCTATAACTGGATCTTCAATTCCTTCAGTTCCACAGGTGCCATCCTATATGGAGTAATTAATATAAGAGCGGTACCTAGAATAAGATCAATATTAAACTCCGTCTCCCTTTCTAACGGTAATCCTGGTAGTTCAACAAGAAACACATCCAGAAATTCCCTAACAATAGGAATGTCCTAGTTTGTTCATCCCAATATCAACTAGGTAGGCCAGATAAGCCTCACATCCACCTCGGATTAATCTCAAAGCACTCATGAATGAAATTAGTTAGGCTGGCACTGCCTGACTAACTCTTCAAAACACTACCCTCGGTTGATTAAGGGATTCAAAAACTACCTCCTTAGTATAACAATTCATCACTGCCCTATGAGCAGTGAGCCAATCGATGCCTATGATGAGGTCTATCTCTCTCAATTGGAATATGATCAAATCAGCTTCTAACTCTACCTGATCAATCCAAACTAGGCACCTTTTACGTACCTCACCACACTATTGTACTACCCACTTGAGTAATTACCACTAAACCAGTATTCAACATCCCTCTCTTATAATGTAATCTAGATGTCAGATGTGGTGTGATGAATGAATGTGTTAATCCTGGATCTACCATTGCAAATGCTTCAAAATTAAAAACACTTAACACACTTGCTACCACTTCTGGGGAGTTTTGCGCCTCTTGTTTGGTAATGGCATAAAACCTAGCCTGAGATTGCGATTGATTACTCCGTACCTCAGTCCTAATATCAGGCCCTGCTGACTAGGTTCTGTCGCTACCTTTGCCTCTTTGTGTGGCTCTGTTAGCTTTACTCTGCTAAACCGTTGTGTCAGACACTGTTCCTCCTCTAACTCTAGACTGTGGTCCTAACATCTTAGGACAATCTCTAATCATATGGTCTACATAACCATAATGCAAATAAGCTCCCGTGAACCTCCAACATTCACCACCATGCTTTTTACCATAATGCTCACACTTAAGCAGCTTTTGTGACTGGTTGGAGGACATTTGTCCTCTACCTCTCCTAGATTGAACAAATCCACCCCTTGATCAGAATTTAGATTGTCTCGATCTAGACTAGAATTGAGACGATCTATTTTGGTGCTTTTTAGAGCTTTTGCAAGAGTCAGCCTAAGATTCATCCTACCTCTTGCATCTGACCTCCTGTCCATACTCTCCCTGACCATCCTTTAACAACTATTCAATTCTAATTGAGGCCACTCGAAGTTCTATAAAACTACCTAAATTAGAAATGGCTAGCCTCGTTCTGATTTTCATGTTCAAACCGTCTTTAAATCGTCTGCCTTTATCTTCCCCGATTGGGATCAATGCAGCTGCATATCCCATTAACTCATTGAATCTTATCTCGTACTTAACTACAGTGAGCTTGCCTTGTTACAGATCTAAGAATTCTTTCATCTTCTGATCCATGTAAATCTTAAGCATATTGTTCTCTCGAAATACTCTTCAAAAATCTTCCCAGGCCAAACTACAAGGTCTGGTGGTACTACCCGGTATAGTCTTCCACCATTGGTATGTAGGACCTTGTAGTAATGAGATCGTATAATCAAATCTTTCATTTGCCTTACAGTCCATCTGGTCGAACACTCTTTCCGTTCTCTCTAACCACCCTTCTGCCTCAATCGGGTCTGTACTTCCATGGAAGTCTACAGCCCCCTACTTTATCAATTTATCGTATCTTATTTCTTACCTCACGGGAATTCTTGGAGGCATTTGAGCAAACTCAATTATAGGAGACCCTACATTAGATCCTACAGACTCCATGTCAACTGACTTTCTGATTTGATCTCCTATGGAGGGTGACCTATAACAAACAAAAGTTATGATCACTATCTTAATCTCTCACTATCAATCATATTGTGAGCCTAAAGATGCTAAACCATAGTCTAATATAAAAAATGTGACATCCCACAACCATAAAGTATATACCCGATCATTCAAGGACATTCAAGTGCATATCCTATGATAACGGAATGTTAGAACAAAAAAAATCCAACTTACACTTGTCATCAACTATCTTAATTATAAGTCATGAAAAATTAAAACCTTTCATTGCATTCATTCACGAAAGCTTACACTATATTTTACAAACTTTATACAAATTCTAGACAAAAACTACAAATTGTAAATTACAACTCTTCCAATGTCAGCTAATAGACCTCTGAGCCATAACTAGTCCAAATGTTCCTTTAGTCTAGATTAAGAAACTAGGTCTCCTGCTTCGTATCTGAAAAGCCACGGTGCAATTTTTTATGAGTTTTTCGAACTTAATGAGTGAACCATCATTGATGATTTCACCAAGGTCACATACACAAATCACATATTTCACAAATATTCATTCAGAACATGTAAATTCCAAATACTCACATTAATATGGCATGTAATCATTGCGAATCAGAACAGATATTCACCAATATAAATGCACATGAGACTTCGGATTCATTATCAATGTTGTGACTGAGTGCCTATCACATACATATACAAATATGCCCCATTGGACTCAGTCAGAACAGAATCACGGAGCATAGCTCTACATGTAGAATCACAAATCAAGGAGTAAAACTCTACGTGCAAACGCTTTCATACTGGCTACTTCGGTCATAACATCTTTATCTAAGCATGCATTTTATGAAATTCACCAAATACAAAATAATCCATGTAGAACAGTCATATATGATGCACACTCAAAATCTTATAGTCGTCAGACCTAAGTCCGACATTCAACTTTTGTTGAGAATTCAAATATCATTCAAAATTCAGATACACATTAAACACTTCCAATGCATTCCCAAATATTAAACTACTCAGAATTTAAGCATTTAATGTTTGGAAATTAAAAAAATGCAATAAATCCTAGGAAAATCATTTAGGTTGACTCACAATACGCTTTAATATGCTATTGTCTGGATGATCCAGCAATGTCTGACTGGCATCCAATGTGCCCCTTTATATCATACAAAACACTTTTACAAATATCGCACTTTTGCACAAATGTATAATTATTTCCTTATGTACATCTATGTATATCAAAATTATGCACAATGCATGTTCAATGACAATCCTAGATATCTTATTGTAATTCATATCATCAAATCTTTCACAAAGCCCTCAAAAACAATTTACAATTCAAGAGCTAAGTCACAGGCGTCTACATCTCACACATCCATGCGTAATAACCAAGAAAAATCATGGCTGTGTAGTCTAAATTAATTCAGTCACAGGTGTGAGAACTTAACTCACTCCCGTGCATGTCCAAATATGGATGTGAGATCTTAAATCATGCCCATGCATATCAAATGACCCCTTTCAAAATTTTCTAACAACATGCATTCGGGTCAACTTGCAACGTCATTCTGATAATGTAAATGACACAATTAGGAAATACTTTCTTCTAGAAAATTGTTCCCCATTTTCTTAACTTTCTAATGATACAAAGATCATTCAATTTGGTTCAGTATTTAAAATGTTATTCTCAATTTATTTTGGACTGTTCTTAAAACCGTAACACTACTCAACATTTACTTTGAGTCAAATTTTATAATTCTTAGAGAAAAAATAAATTTTGATCTCTTCAAACAATTTGTTTTTAGTTCAATTTAAATAAAGAATCGTTCCATTTGGATACCTACTGATTAAAATATACTCAAAATATTAAAGCATGTTTAGTGAAATAATACTAGTTATCATATTCCAGCAAACCTCAACGTCTTCATCTTAAATTCAACAATCAATCCACTTTAGATGGCCATAATGTTTGATGGAGATGAAGAACAATGAGGTTTGAATCTAATGGTTCAATAATCAAGTCATTTGGTCATCGAGTGAAGAAATTATAACAAAAATACAGAAGGATGTTCAGAAACAAATTATTTCAAAAAAGTTGGAAGTCGTGAACGTGTAATTTTACTAGTAGGACGTGATTGTACAGAAGCACAATCATGACTAGTAATCTTCTTTAGCGATTCAGCATGATTAAGACTCGCGACCTGTTTCCTACACTGAACGACTTCCTCTTTTTCTTCCATTTATTTCCATTCTTTCCCAGATTACTCACTTCTAACAAATCCAGTATGGATTTCTAACTTCTATACAATTTCTAAACAAATCAAATTCAAGTTTACACATCAAAAGTCACAAATCTAAAACTTCACAAATTCTCTCTCTCTCTCTCTCTGCTGTATTTTCTAGATTTTGATTCTTACTTAAATCTTCTTTAATCAACACAAATAACACTCCAACCAATTCTTCTAACTAAATTTTAGCTCATCAGCACAAAACAAATCAACAATCCAATTCTCATACATACAATTTCTAGTTTCTACAATTTGTTTCTCTTTTTACATTCATTTTATGCATTTTCCCATTTTTTCTACTCGTTCATTTCATCATAAATTTATCATTTAAGCAACTCTATTTTAAGACCTCACCAAAACTTCATTTCATGTCATTTAACTCATTTAAATTCATGTAAAACCATCTCTAAAAATATTTCACAATTTCACGCATGAATAGTGAAAACACATATTCGAATTTCTCTAAACCAAAACAGAGAACATATTTTTACATCAACTTTCCAACTTTTGCATATCCATTTCAGTATAACAACAGAGCCTATTTCATACTTTTCTGGACAATTCCTATTTCACAAATCTTTCATTTATCATCTCATTCATTAACCACTGAAACTACTCTTCTCTAACAACTCATGATAAATTCATATGCAGAATCAACAACAATGAATCATCATCAAAATCACTTACTTGATCCTACAATAAGAGGGAATCAAGTATACAAAAAGCATAACAATTTGCTATTCGTTGTTAAGTATTTCTTCATAGTAAAGAACAATAGCTATAGTAAACTTTCCTTACTTAAAACATCAAAATACGTGTAAGCATTAACTGTCTTTCACATGTAACTATTCATGTGAGTCAATTGTCAAAATTTGACTGGCTATATTTCTTAGTCCAAAATATCCTACATTTTCAAAATTTTCCTAAAATTCAACAAAAATTTTGAAATAATCATAATACGCTCCAAATAAATTTTCACCATAAATAATTCACAATTCATGTCTTAATCACATTTATAACTCAATTAAACCCAAAAAAATGTCAATGAATGCAAGTACAATCATATTCATGTGCAGTAATCAAAATTCTCATGTATGTACAAAAACGTGCAAAGCATGATATGCATTTTCTAGTTTCTCATTAATTTCTAATAATTCACTATTCTCGCCTTAACATAGGTAACAGGATGTTACAATTTTGATGGTTCAAATGCTATAGGGTGGATTTCAAAATCACCCCATTTTTTATTATAATGCTAAACCAGAGCTAGAGCACTTTTAAGTGATTTAGTTTTACATGGATGGGCCAACTTTTAGTTGGTATCAATGGATCTATCGCAATGGCCAAATCACCACTTAGTATTTTTGTTTTGTAGTTGCTTGAAATGTGATTTACTTCCTCCTTTTACGATGATCCATATGGGGCTTTATTTAAGTTAAATCAGAAGGGATTTATGAAAGACTATCTTACTAAGTTTGTAGGTTTGGCCAATCAAATTGTTAGCCTTCAGCCATCTTTTTAATGTAGCTATTTTATTTCTGATCTTACTCCTAAAATCAAGCAAGAGGTGTAGGCTTTACAACCACTTACCTTGACTCAAGTTGTAGCTCTTGCCAAACTTTAAGAAGAAAAAATATTTGATGTTAAATCTGCATTTCAAACTCAACCTTCCTTAGGCACATCTCCCTCAATTTTTCCTCCTCTTATTCCTTCGCTGAAACTTCAACCACCTAAACCCACATCAACCTCAAATCCATTTTCTTCTAAGTGTTGGGCTTCATTTCCGAAACCCAACCTCTTGCGAATATCATAAGACTTGAGCGTATCTTTACTACATCATACTCTTTAATACATTACATAAAAATAATTTTCATCATTTACATTTCAATAGCCTCAAAACAAAAGGATTTTATAAAGCTATAATGGCCTTTCAAGCCACCTTACAACATAATCTGAAAACTCAAAAATACAAAATACGCAAATTTAGAATGATGCCTTGACTCTCTTTCACTCCATCTCTTCCTCATCACCTAGAGGTGGGGACAAGAAGGGGGTGAGCTTGAAAGCTCGTGGGTAACAGTTTATAATAAAAAGATAAGCAAAAACTTTTGAAAACATTCACTTGCCATAAAAAATTTTCATATGGTTCTTAAATCACATGTTTCTTAGGCTTTCAGCCAAAATTCACAAGTTGCAAAGCATGAATGCATCAAACTTATTAACATAACATGAGCACATAAGCATATCAAATAGTTTGGGTAAGTCCAAAACTTGACGAGCTACACATTTCCAATGTAATGGTCCTATGTAGTCGTAAATTCTTGAGGGAGTCCTTGGAAGAGCTCCATGCCACTAGTAGGTAGGCAGGAGAAGCCTATACATGGGTCAATGTGCATGCGACGGTTCTTGAGGGACTACCACAAACCCACATAACACATATATTTCAAAATTTTGTAAGCTTGTTGCCCCAAAATGGCATTTCTTGTAAACTTGCTTTTTCAAATACTTGATATATATCTTGAAAACCATTTTCGAAAATATGATTTCATAAACATGCATCTTTCACAAAAGATATCACTTAAGCCATGTAACAAACATATAGCAGATTTCACAATCATTCATGAGCAATAATGTAGCATTTATGATGCAAATGAAAATAAAAAAACTTGTTTAATTTAAAAAAACAGTAGTGGCTTATTTACTCTATTATAAACGTGTACCCACCTTGAATGCTTTGATTATGGACTTGCTCAAAAAACCTCTTATCTTGTTCCTCTTGCCCCTTTTAATCCCTTTATACAATAACAAAAACCCCACTCAATAGATTTTTCAATTGAAAATTCCTCAAAGCACAGTCACTAAAATTTGTTCTAGAATATTTAAACTAAACTCCATGAACTAACATCCTTCTAAAAATCCAAAAGATTTAAAATGATCTTACCTTCATTCTTAACCAAATGAAGGGATCTTTAGCTTAAAGGGAAGCTCTTCCCTTCCTCTTCCTTTTTCCTTTCTTAAACAACTCCAAAATCTCTTTTGAAGGTTAACATAATTGAAACCCTAGCTCAACTCTCTTATTTTCTCTCCAACAATCAAACTCGCTTTCTCTTTCTTTCTCATTTTGTTATTCTCTTGTCCTCCCAATTTCGTTCTTTTTCTTCCTTAAAAGCAAGACCATAATTTCATCTTCCTTTTATGCCCTTAATGAGTCCAAAAGGTCCATTTTATCCTTCCTTATAGGCTTATGTACTTTTAATCTTAAGTGTCTTGACAAAAGTACCCTTGAATATTTTGACATAACTCTTTCTTCTAGGAAAGTTTTCTCCCTTGTCTTAAGTTTCCAATGACACCAAAATCAACCCATTTGGTTTAGTGATTCAAAAGATATACTTCAAATATTTTTGGACTGCTCTTGTCCAAATCAACATACTATGTACAATTTCTATCTGAAATTTAAACATCTTTGAAACTCAATTAGATTCTAATTTCTTCATAACAGTTGTATATCTATGTCTCTATTTCACCAAAAATCAGGAATCATCTCATTTGAAGCTCTACTAGTCTAGAAATCATCAAAATACTGAACTATGTTTAGTGGAATAACACCAATTCATAGTATTTAAAAACTCACACACTATACCCATCCCGCATTTTTCACTCAATCTCTCTCACTTCATTTCATATGGATAATATTTTTGGTTAAGATGTATAGCAATGTCTTAAAAGTCCAATGGTTCAAGAATCAAGTCATTTGAGTGTCTAGAGAAGAAGTTATGGCCAAAAGAATCCAATCTGGTTTTATCCTCAATCATGCTGAACCTATCGTGGGATAATTAGTATAACTTTCTCTAGAGATATCAAATTTATTTTTTATTTAGATGGTTCTAAAGAGGACTTCAAGAGATACAACTTTTATGAAGACCTAGAAGATAAATTCTATCTTTTGAATGATCAAAACTGGAACAGAAGATATAAGATGAATTGTAACCAGAAGAAGTTTATGAACAGTAACACAAAAAATGTTCTACAATTATCGTAACTTTCTCTACAGATATCAGATTTAGGTTTAATTTAAATGTTTTGAAAGATAACTTCAATATATAAAACTTTTATGAAGATAGTGAAGACAGATTCCATCTTTTGAAGGATAAAAAATGGAACAGAATATATAAGATGAATAGTAACCCATAAGAAGTTTATGAACAGTAACACAGAAGATGTTTTACAATTGGCATAACGTTTTCTAAAGATATCAAATTTAGGTGGTATTTAAATGGTTGGAAAAATAACTTCAAGAGCTACAACTTTCATGAAGACCTCGAAGACAAATTTCATCTTTTGAAGGATCAAAAATGGAATATAAGATATAAGATGAATAGTAACTCAGAAGAAGTTTATGAACAGTAACACAGAAGATGTTTTACAATTTTCATAACTTTCTCTAAAGATATCTAATTTAAGTGTTATTTGGATGGTTTAAAATGGGAATTTAAGAGCTACAAATTTCATGAAGGTAAATCTGCCGAAATCTATCTAGATCAATCCTAAATTTTCCCTTAAATTCCGAAGACGAATTTAACATTCATCCACCAAAGTACTACACTCAGTGCTCCATTCATGATAAATTTTAAGACTCTTAGAGATATAATTGAAAATTGATATCTTCATAAGGAATGTAGCCATATGTTTCAATTTTAATTCAAGAAAAGAATCTTCTTATTTGGATAACTAGAGAAAAAGTTATGGCTAACAGACTGAAGCATACTCAGTGAACATTTTCCAGATCAACCACCACTTTTGTTTCCAAATCTTTCCTCATCACAACTCATACCAAGATCACTCTTTCAACTACCTCTACTTCTCATTTTAAATAAAATCACATTTAAAACAATCATTCCCATAAGTTGTCAATGAATGCATGTACACTTAGTTTTGTATGTGCAAAGATTCAAATTCATATACATGAATGCTGACATGTTGCTGGGCTGAAATGCAATTTTTTTCCTAACACATTGCTATTCTCTCTATTTTAAATCTAGGTTCTAACCCTTAATATAGGGACAAGATGTTACAATTCTCCTCCTTTAATAAATTTCATCCCCAAAATTCTCATCTGATTGATCAATACGGTAGAGGTATTAATTCCTCATATGCTTCTCCATTTCCCATATACTTCATCTGATCCCCTTCCAAATGACCACATCTAATAACTCAATAGGTCCTTCAATCACTGATTTAGCTATCACACTATCTTGACTATTTCATCGGTATATTTCAGATTACTCACCAAATTTTACCTCGTATGTTATCGATCTATCTCTGTTGATCATACCATTATTTCTTAACCTATTCACATATCACATATTATGAATCTAAAACCTCTTTCACCGGTAACACTAACTCATAATAATTTTCATACAGACCAATTCATAATAGCTTAACTTATCCTTTCTCCAAATATGAGCACACCTTGCCAAGGTGGTACTCACAAAAATACTTCATCTCTCCTTTGACAATTCACTTCTCTTCAGTGTTAATACATTCAACTCTTATATCCATTTCACTATATTCCCTAAATCTAGTTTTGATCCACCTACCTTATTTATCTTTCACGAGTCACTTTACTCTTATTTCAGATTCATCTCACTCACTAACAGTATCTCACATTTATTATGGCCTTATACCACTTTAGGCCCTCTTCATTTCAATGTAAGGGTGAATGACCACCTTTCTATCATACAATGCCCCATACGGCTTCTAATGATGCCATTATGGTCACAATTGTAATGCCTGCAATCAATTTGAATTATATCTCAATCTCATCTTCCTATGAACTCAAAAATATAAGCTTCAAGCATATTCCCAACAGTTAAAACTGTTGATAGTTTAAGCATTCAACCACTTGTTTCTACATTCTTAGCAGCTAAAATACAATCTTAGCATATTCCTACTAGGATGTCTAGCTTAGGATGTTACTTAGGCTTCTCTAACACTTTCTTTGCTCAATCATCTTTATCGGGTATACATACTTCTTATTTCGATCACCAAATATCATTCTTCTGATTTCACTTGAAACTTTATATTCGTTTTCACTTCTTCTATGGGATTCACAATTCTAAATCCTTAGCTTTTAGGTTTTCTTACTTCTTTCCAGTAGAATTGATCTTAAATTTCAATGCAACTAGAAACACTTCATCTTGCCCCATATTGCACTCAACATTTTTCACTCTTTATTACACTAGATTTGGTAACCTCAATATCTGAATTTGCACTATTTCATTATAGAATTGTCTATTTAATATGTCAAATTACACACCACCTTTACCAATGTAGCACTCATTTGTACGTTCCAGACTTGACTTTGTATATCTAATGTCTCCAAGACCTCAAAGCGATTTCTATCATAGTAATTCTAAACCATGTATCAAAATCAACTCGTAAGACCTTAATTGTCATTATGCATACAAAAACCACTTTATACTATTACAACAGATTGTATCTTAATCTTTGATGTGAAACTTCATTATATACTGTATAATCTCCAAATCCAAATGATATTATTATCATCAGTGTCATATTCCTCAAATATTCAAAACTTCCATCTGTACTTTTCAAACAAACTCAAAATACCATCAATGATCACAGTCACTAATTGATACAAATTTGCTTGGATCACTTAAATCTTCAACATCATAATGCTATTGAGTATTATTAATTCCAACAGATATCACTCAAATTTTCCTTTTTTTTCCTTAAATGAATAATTCCTCAATTAAGGTAATATTATCCCATGTCATTTTCAGTCTCCCACTTGATTTCTTGTCTCTAATGATTTTCTCTTTTCGTTCGATTTCCTTTAATTCACATCGATTTATTCAAATACCTATTTAATCGTACTAGTTACTCCACACATTTTCAATTTATTTGTATACTTCACTTTGCGTGTTGGTATCACTTCCTCATATTCAATTTGTATTTCCTGAACATATTTACATCGAATATAATATGGACCTATATTCTCCTCACATTTGCAATAGTGTCACCTTGAATTTAAAATTCACTCACATAGTTGGTTACTTTATTCATTCCCAATTAATTGAAGTAAATCACACGTTAGTACAATGCTTTATAGAACGATAACGAATACACGAGAAGGGGGTTGAATTGTGTATTTTCCTTTTTGAAAACTCTTTCAAAACTGTTTTGTTAAAAACAAGTTCTTTTTTAAAGAAACTTCAGTAAGTTCCAATTAATCAAAACTTTGAACTTTAAGAGAGATAGGGTAGAGTAGAAATTGACACAGCGATTTTATACTGGTTCACCCCAAACCGTGGGCTACGTCCAGTCCTCAGAAGTCTTTCTGAGATTTCA
>JANZLF010000004.1:12640732-12651694 GCA_026546835.1 Erythroxylum foetidum | reverse complement strand
TTATCATTTGTGAATCAAAAATGATTTAATAAATCAGTGAATCTATTATATTAAAATTATTAACAATTAATTGAGACTTAATAAAGTAAGTATACTTTACAAATATTAAATTATAAAATGAAATAATTATTTTTGTCATAGTGACATTCATTTCATGACTGTGACTTTATATTTAATTAGGTTGATAATCATAAGTGATCAATTTATTAATTATGATTTAATTAGTAAATAAATCATGCATGAAACATATTTTATTTAGTAATTATTAATCATTAATTGTAATTGTTTTATGAATCTTATATGAAATTGAAATTAAATTAGTTATACATTTTGATTTGTATTGGAATAAATTGAGGTGCATATGGAAGTAAAAATAAAGAGTAAATAGTGAAGACATAACTTAAAAATGGTAAATTAAATAAAAGAGAGGGAGGAGTGATGAAAAGTGCAGTTTCGTAAAAATTTGGAGGGAGTTTGAGAAAAGAGTATAGTAAATTAATTTTTAAAAATTAAATACCAAATGAATCGATTTTGATAATTTATATATTTTTTACCTAATGTTAATCAAGTGTAAACTGGAAAGTTTCATTTAATTATCAGGTCTAAAATTTTTTATATAATTAAGTTCGTGCATTGTAGGATTCACGTAAGAAAGATATTATTTTTAATTTACTAACTGCAAATTTTTAATGAAATTTAGATTAATTTGAAATTAAATCAGTCATAGATTTTTAATTTGTATTGAAATAAATTAAGATCTAAATGAAATTAAAAATAAAGATAAATCGTAGATCAGGCCAAAAAAAGAAAGGAAGAAATGAAAATTTGGAGCTTGACAAGAGCCTCACATTTGCACGATCGTGCCTAATCATAGTAATTTTGGGAAAAGCACGTTCAAGTAGAAGCATGATTGTGAGATTGATAATAACCAAGAATTGCACGATCGTGCATACGCACCATCACGACAGTCAAAGTGCATCGTTGGACATTGATTCATTTCAAATTTGGAAATTAATTAAGTAAAATAGCATTAGTTAGTTGGATTAATTGATTATTTAAATAATGAATTATTAATTTTTGATGTAAATTGCTTGGTAACATAATAATCATAATAAATTTGATTATCTAATCATTGACTGTTAAATTTATTTATTTTTAATAAATAATAATTAATAAACTAATAAACTAATAAATGTATTAAAATAGAATTAATTTATTAAGTAATCCATGTTAATATTTACTATATATTTTACCCGTTATTATTTATTGTATGTTAAGATTTAGTATATATATACATTCTCAGTTGATTAATTTTATGAATTAATAGTCAATGAGTTTATTTAAATATCACTACTTTATTGATTAATCATAAGATAATTAATTCATTAATTAATTAGAATACACTAATCACACATTAAAACATTACTAATTAATTAAAACACAATGACTGGATTAACTTAACATTGAATGATTAATAATTAATTTATAAATAAATCATGTTTAAATAAATAAAATAATATATTATATTTCAAATATATTTAATTATATCAAAAATAATTATTTTAATTAATTAATAGTATTTTTATGTGTTAAGTATATTATAATTAACGAGTCAATTAAATACTTATAATTCATAAACTAATTAATAATATTTT
Organism: Erythroxylum foetidum; assembly: GCA_026546835.1. Taxonomy (NCBI): domain Eukaryota; kingdom Viridiplantae; phylum Streptophyta; class Magnoliopsida; order Malpighiales; family Erythroxylaceae; genus Erythroxylum; species Erythroxylum foetidum. The sequence continues at coordinate 12,650,039 of JANZLF010000004.1, read as the reverse complement.
AATTACTTAATTAATAATTTAAAAAAATGTTTTAACATTATATAGGCATTAGTTAAAAAAACAAAATAATATTCATGGTTGTGATTTAACAATTGTATGGGAGTCTCGCCTATGATTGATAAGTCACAGGCGTGACTTCTTAACATATATACTCACTTAACATATATAATCAAGATCAGTATATAATAATTAATAATAATTAACATTTTTCATATAATTAATAATTATTAAAATATAATAAGTTTGCTAAATTATACTTCATTTATAAATAACTTATTTATCATTAGCCCTACATTATTAATTTTCATTATTATGTACCGGTATTCAACACATATGTAACTTTAATAGTCACGCCTGTTATTTAATATTCGCAGCCGTGAATTGGGACAATCGTCCAGGTTTTTTTTCTTAACAATTAGTTAACACTTATATGATGTTAGAACATCTCTTATTAAATAGTTAATTAATGAATTAAAATATGATTTGTTTGTTAATTAATTATAATCTAATAAGTAGATTAATTAATATGCAAAACGCATCATTAATTTATTAATTAAATCTTAATTATTTACATGTAATTATTACTTTTGTTATTATTAATTGTTAACTTTTCCTGAATATATTGAATGCAGATGTTATTATTAATTATTAACATTATTAATAAATTCTAATTATTTATTAATTGCTTTAAGCACAACAAATATGAAAAAACATTTATAATTACATCCAAAACAACAAGACTTTCACAAAAAATTATAGAAAAAACTCCTACAAAATATCTAATTGTTCATAATCATAAACTATCCGACAAAATCCATGACTTTCTGCACTCTTCAGTTCTTTTGCGACCTTCTCAAACGTTGTTCTTCCTCTGCATCTTCTAATTTCTTTAAATCTATGCACTGCTGCTATTAAATCATCTACAATGCATCCACAGTCTCAAAATTGATACTTACACAGTTCATCAGCGATGTATATCAATCCTCCTTACAAATAGGCTATAAAACTACCCTCAAGCATTAAATAATGTAAAAAACAACAAAACACTTCAAAGTTCAAGAAAATATACAAAAAATGTTAAAGATCAAATGAAGCAAAACTAAAATGAACAAAGAGGCCCTTAAAATAGATGAAAAACCAAGTTATTCTATCAATTCATCATCCCAAGGATTGAGAACATGCAATCTTTCAAACTTTGGCCACTTCAATGTCCAATTACTACACACATCATAAGTATGGGCATACATAATCAAACTCAAATTTTGATGCTATCAATCAAAGGCAAGCATAGAGTCAAAATGGATCTTTTTCATGGAATTCACTCATTTCACTCGGCTGTTTAGGATTAGTGTTTCACTCAAGACTCCCTATAGAAAAGTACAATACCATAGGCTTGCAAATATACCAATTCTCATCCACAGTAATTACATGTAGAAATAGATTAGAAGGACTTTGTTGAGGGTTATAATGGGGCTAGGGTTCAAGGTAAGTGAAAGAGATTTGAAGGCTCATCACAAACTCATACAGTATTAAGTATGCAAAAGGAGACAAAATAATTTCTGAAACATATGAATGAATATCTCATTCTTTTCCTTTTTCTTTTCTTTTTTTCTGTTTTTCTTTCCTACTTCTTCTTGTTACTATATCTCATTCTTTCGCTTTTTCTTTTTTTTCTCTTCATAGTAATCAAGAAGCATAACCAACATTAACAGTCGCATCTAGTTGCTACTGTATGTCATTCTTTTCTTTTTTCTTTTCTTTTCTCTCTCTTTCGTCCTTTTTTTTTAGAATAATCAAGAAACGCAACTAACATTAACAGTCACATGTCATGTGCTTTAAAAGTAGGGATACGAAGAAAGCCACTCAACATATCTGAGAAAAAAAGCAACATTTTTGTCAAGAATCCCAACTTGATGCAACTTAGTTATGTGTTCAATTTGTGATGCCATAGGTTAACATGCTTTAAAGTTTAAAATGAAGGTTTTTACAAACAAAAATTTTAATGCTTCAAAGGGTTTGCAAGGGACAATGACATGGGTTGTTATTTAAGTCAAGGGGCTAAAGAAGGAGGGTCTTAATCATTTCTATTTAGCATGAATCTCGTAGATTGAAATTGGTTTAAGGCAAGTTCTAGATGTACTATCCACGGAAGTATCACATAATCAAAGAAATGATATGATATGGAATAGAGTCATATAGGCTCAACTTCTCATTTAGTTTCAAATGAAAATCCATCATGTTTCTACAAATCACCTAATCATTCAAACATCAATTTCTAAGTAAACATATGCAACCAATGACTTCAACCAACTCGTATGGTTCATCTTCTATCCAAGTGGCCTAATTTAATCTTCAAGCATATCACTCAATCCTATTCCGACTACTATGATAGAATTTGAAGTCAACAACTGCTAACCTAATATAGGACATAATGTACTACAAACAAAGAACACAATAACTAAAACCAAAAAACATAGGATGAAACAAGTATGGATGTATAGTGAGAAAATAATTAGAAACAATAAAAAAAACAAGTGGAAAAAACAACAACAACAACAACAACAACAAATGAGGAGTTTAGAAAACTTATGGAGAGGGTGGAGGCGATAGAGTTGGAGATGGCACGTGAAGTCCTTGCATCTCCTAAGACTTGCAAATTTTCTTTTCGAGCTTTCATTGTTGGTGGGCTATCAATTGGATTTGTTCATTCATTTGATTAAGTTGCTCTTGTGTCTTCCTATTACTGTTAGCTACCAATATGTAAACTTTTTACCAATCCCTTGGTGCGTCTGTATCCTCACTTAATTCGTACGAGTCCACAGAAGCCGTAGAAGTAGAAGCCCTGCCTAAAAACTTGGAGTTGACTACAGTACGTGTTCGAAGATCTCGAAGCTCCATCCTATCATACGATAATATTTCCGCATGTTTTAAATATGGCACATCAAAATGCTCATAATTAATCATGATTAGTTCACTAACATCAATATGAAAAAGCCAGGCCAAAACAGTCTCTAAATAACCCATTACTAACGATGATGCCTTCTTTGTCATATATTAGATCAAAAGAGAACATGTTAGGTTGAAGGTTGTCATCTACGCAATATAACAACAACAATTCTTTAATGGAACATTTGTTGCTTTGTATTTTACCGAACACAATATGACACATGAATTTATGCAATAGTAAGCGTTTAGGAAAAACAATGCGAGAGTTCGATGCATTTTGAGCATTGAACTCAGGCAAGTCAGTTAAGAACTTCCAATAAACTGTAGTTAAGAAGTCCTAATGAGAAATTTCTACCTTTGACCTAGAAAACTGGAAAAGTTCACCTAATAACTTCTCCTCCAAACTATAAGGTTGACCTCGTAGTCTAAACCAAAAGTTTTTAGGTTTATTCGATTGAAACTTCAATGAAGTGAAAAACTCTAATGTAAGTTTAGGAAAAACGGGGTAATTTATTTGGACAAATTGTCCCCAACTACCTTTATTACTCAGTCTCATTAATTTGTCTTTCAATCCTATTTGTTCTAACAGTTCAAAATCAAAATATCATGGCACAAGAATCGATTTAGTTTTAACAATGGAATACCTCAAGCCTTCCTCCGTCAAGTAAATAGGAAAAAGGAGCATCATAATCGGCTGCAATGTTTACAGCCATTTAGCCTGTGACCTCAGCTTCAATAGTTTTGATAGTTTTTTTGGATCTTGGAGGTATAACAGTGTGAAAACCTGCAAAAATGACTCAAAGAAACATGATAAATTTGAGGATAGAAGACACACAACTCTTAGAGACAGAAACGTGGGACAATCGAGGAAAGAAAGGAAAAAGAAAAACAAAGACAACAAAAATGTGCACAAATGTCAAGTTTTTAGGAAAAATTTAAGCAGAATTACAGGATTTGGTGGGAACTTGAAACAAAAATAGGAAAATCAGTGGAAGAAGGTTGCGTGAGAAGAAAGTGGAAAAACATGCACGCAAAGAAGAAACAAGATTATTTGATATGTATTGTTGTGACTGATATAGAACTAATAATAATTATGATAATTAATAATATGGTAATTAATTATATTAAATTAAACAATTAAAAATAGTATCTTTCTTATATGAACCTTACAGTGCACGAACTTAACTATATAAAAAATTTTAGACTTGAGAATTAAATGAAACTTGCCAGCTTATACTTGATTAACATTAGGTAAAAAATATATAAATTATCAAAATCGATTAATTTGGTAATTAAATTTTATAAAATTAATTTACTGTACTCTCTTCTCAAACTTCCTCCAGATTTTTACGAAACTGCATTTTTCATCACTCCTCCCTCTCTTTGATTTAATTTACCATTTGTAAGTTATGTCTTCACTATTTACTCTTCACTTTTACTTCCGTATGCACCTCAACTTATTCCAATACAAATCAAAATGTATAACTTATTTAATTTCAATTTCATATAAGATTCATAAAACAATTGCAATTAATGATTAATAATTACTAGATAAAATAAAACAATTGCAATTAATGATTAATAATTACTAGATAAAATAAATTTAATTAAATTTAATTCAATATATTTCATACATGATTTATTTCCTAATTAAATCATAATTAATAAATTGATCACTTATGATTATCAACCTAATTAAATATAAAGTCACAGCCATGAATTGAATGTCACTGTGATGAAAATAATTATTTCATTTTATAATTTAATATTTTTAAAGTATACTCAATTTATTAACTCTCACTTAATTGTTAATAATTTTAATATAATAGATTCATTGATTTATTAAATCATGTTTGATTCACAAATTAACTATTTTATCATTGACGGTTAAATTTATTCAGTTTTAATTAAGAAATTCATATATAATTACTTCATTGATATATTAAAATATAATTAATAGAATAAGTAGTTAGTATTAATATTTAATATATATGTTAGTAGTTACCCTACATTATTAATTGTTAATATTTATTCATTATTATATATTAATATTTAGTATATGTGTAACTCTCTGAATGTTAAATATTAACACTTGTGACATACGTTTGTACATATATACATTTTATATTATAAGTAAATTAATTATCATTTATTTAATAAGCTAAGAAAATTTTAAAATTAATAATTGATAATAATTAGTATATAATAAATTCATTGATTTATTAAATGATACTTTATTTACAAATGGACATTTATGGTTGATTTAATTCTAAATTAATCTAAAATTGATAAAATAGTCATAGTTAATTGATAAAATAGTCACAGTTAATTATCAACAATAACTAGTTAAAAAATTTTATTAAACATAGTTAAAAATAAATTATATATAATTAATTTACTGATTAAATTATAATCAATAGATTGATTAATTATTATTATTAAGTTAATCAGGTATAAATTGACAGGTGTGAATTAAGTGTTAATGTGACAAAAATTTCTTTTCATTCCTTAATTAAATATATTTAAAGTATAGTTAATTAATTAATTTTGACATAATAAATAATAAGCTAAATATAATAAATTCAATGATGCATTAAATTAAACTTCATTTATAAATTAATTATGTATCATTTGTTATTAAGGTTATTAAATTGTAATTAATAATGATTAATACATAATTAATTAATTGATATATTAAAATTTATTTAATATATTAAGCAGCTATTGTTAATATTTAATACATAGGTTAGTGATGACCATGCACTATTAAGCGTTAAATTTTATTAACTATCATATACTAATATTCAATATATATGTAGGCCTTCAAATATGAAGCAGTCACGCCTGTGACTTAATGGTCACAGGCAAACATCTTTTATTAAATAGTTAATGAATTAATATAAATATCATCAGTCTGTTGATTAATTATAATATAATTAGTTAATTAATTAATTACAACACATATTAAAATATAACTAATTAATTAAAATGCAATAGATTAATTGTTAAGTTAAATTCAGCTATAATTAATCACAATTAGTGTATAATTAAATAATTGATGCATCAAAATATAATTAATTGATGAATTAGTACATGTTCATGTTCAATATATATGTTAATCAACAAATGAATAATATTTTAAATAATAATTTATTTATTTTAAAACAATGTTACAGGCATAATTACTTAAGCTATATATGTACTGAGAATGTATATATATACTAAATATTAGTATATAATAATTAATAATGGGTAAAATATATAGAAAATATTAACATCGATTACTTAATAAATTAATTCAAATTTAATACATATATTATTTTATAATTTATTAGTGATTATTAATTACAACTGAATAAATTTAACAATTAATGATTAGATGATCAAATTTATTATAATTACTTTTTTGTCACCAAACAACTTACACCAAAAATTAACAATTAATTATTATAACAATCAATTAATTGATACTATTTTACTTAATTAATTTCCAAATTTTAAGTGAATCGAAGTCTAAGGATGCACTATGGCTATTGCGATCGTGCATCATTCATCCATCTCACGATCGTGCAGATCATGTTTTTTTCGAAAATTTCTTCAATCTCAGGATTGTGCTTGTGCACGATCGTGCAAATCTTTAGAGAGTTACTTTCTCACTGTTGAACCCCGTTCTTGAAGTCCAACTCAGAGGTCATAAGACGTGAGCTTATTTTCATGAAAATCTCCTTAGGATAATTTCAATAAAATAAAATGAAAATTTTACAGTATCTACAGTGGAGGACTTCGCCGCGGCAACAGAATGTTCGCCGCAGCGAACCGTTGGGAGAAAATTCTTCGCTGTGGCAACTAAAGTTTCGTCGCGGCGAAAATGCTAAAGTACTTTCCCCTGAACCTTTGGGAAAAGTTCGCCGCGGTGAATTCTTGACTTCGCCGCTGCGAAGATGCTCAAATTACCACACTGAATTTCCTTCCATCTTTCCCAGCCTTAATTTCAGTCTAAGTTGTCCCAAATTCACTTCCTTTAGCACAACATCATTTTGTAACCATTCCACTACCCATATTATCTCATCCAACTCTCTAGGCTCTTTTCATTTAATTCATTACTTACAACTAATTCTCATTCTTCATAATTTCCTATCTTTCTTTTTCCAAAACACATCTTACTTATGTGTGACAATAATTCATGTACAAAATTCATCATCTCAAATTGATAGCTTTTTCAAGTATACTTAATTTCAATTCAATCTCATCCATATGCAAATTTATTTTCCCACTCAACATCGTCCATACATAATTCGTAATTTATTAACATCAAAAGAATAGAATTTTACAAGCTCTAATGGCATTCCAAGCGACAATACAACAATAATCCAAAATCTCAAAAATACAAAAGTTGCATGAACTAATAATCCTTGAAATGCAACTAAAACCCTCATGGTTGCAAAATCTAGCTTAAAATGCAAAAATATGTATAATCGAAGTTAGGTCTTGACTCTCTTTCACTCCATCTTTTGCTCATCATCTGGACATGGGGAGGAGAATGAGGGTGAGCTTAAAACTCGTGGGTAACAAGTTTATAACAGAGAATAAGAAAAAATCATTGAAATGTTCATTAGTTATAGAAATTTCATATTGAATGCATAAAACTCACAGTTTTCAAATTCTTAACCAAATTCATAATTTCGGCTTAAAAATTCATATTTAAAGAAATATCATCACATAAACATAACATATACATGTAAACATTAAGGCATAACACTCAATTATGAAACATTCTAGACAATGCAAAGATGCAATGCACAAACAAATGGCTCGAGAGTTTCGTGGAACAAAACGGATAAATCGAAGTTTATACCATGAACAAAAAGAGTTCGATTTCTCAGGATCTCGTGGCCTCAAGCAGGCAGCCGGGAGAAGGCTATATGTCGACGTGCACATGACTAACGAAACGTTCCTCTCTTGCCTAAACACAATCAAATTGATGCTCAAATCATGTCATCATACTTTCATGCTTTTGTTTCTTTTCCAAACATACAAAATGCCATGGCATTTTCAAGGCATAACATAAAAATTTTCAATGCATTTAAATCTTTATTTTGAAATTCATCAACAAAATTCATATATCGAAACATGTGACAATTTTGCAAATCATTCAAAAACAATAAAAGCAACATTTAAGAAGTAATTTGAAATCATTTTATTCTTTTGATTTAATAGAAAACATTTAAGGCTTATCACTTCTATTATAAACATGAAACCCACCTTAATATTCTTGCTTATAACTTGCTCAAAGATGCCTCAACCTTTGCTTCTCTTGCTTTCCTTGATTTCTTTTAACAATAGCCAAAAATTCCATTCAATAGAAATTCCAATTTATGATCAAGTAAATGAAGACATTTGACAATAATTTCTTCTTGAAACATTTTCCCCATTGTCTTACATTTCTAATGACTTCAAAAGCATTCAATTTGGTTAAGTACTTTAAAAGTTATACTAAAAACATTTCCAGGATGTTCTTATTCTAAAATAGCATTCCATACTCCACTTCCATCCAAAATTAGAAATCCTTAGAGACTGAATTTGAACTCAATTCCTTCATACAATTTGTAGCACTATGTCTCTAGTTTACATTAAATAAAAAATTACTCCATTTAGATAACTACACAAAACGTTATGCCCAAAATATCAAAATATGTCTGTGTAGGAAAGTTGAGTTCGCCGCGGCGAAAGCCAGAAGTTGGCTAACTTCTCCAGAAACATGTTCCGAGAACGTGTTTTGCGACATTCTTCACCTGTTTACTTCCCATATTTCACATATAACCTATCTTAACCCTAAACCGTCTCTTTCAACCCAATATCATTCACAAAAAATATCAAAATCTATCTTTGATCATTAACCCTAAAAACTAAACATATGCATTTACGCATTCTCAACAACTTCCCACACATATTCATCTCTTAACTAACATCAAAACATGTTCTATTCATCTAATCAAGAAGAATGATGCTTATACTTACTTGTTGAAGCTTCAAACTCCTCAAACTCTTCAAGATCTTGACAAACCCTACCTTTTCTCCTTTTTCTCTTCTTCCTCCTCACCCACGATGCTTTCTTCTTAAAAATACAAGACAACTTCTTCTTCTTCTTTTTAAACCCTTAATGAGTGTGCAATGTCCATTTTGCCCCTTCCTTTAAGGCTTATGTCTTATAACCTTAAGTGTCATGCCTAATTTGCCCTTATACAATCTTACAACTTTAATACTTCAATTCAATTAATCTATGCCATAAAATCTTACCAACATTAACATAATAATTAACTCCACAAAATAATCCCTTAAGGACCTCATAATTTATTCAAAT
>JANZLF010000004.1:12624092-12640632 GCA_026546835.1 Erythroxylum foetidum | reverse complement strand
CCCCATACCCGCCCCGATACCCGACGGGTATTGTTGTTAACCCCCCATACCCGCCCCAATACCCAACGGGTATTGTTGTTAACACCCCCGTTCGGGTAATTTTATCGGGTACCCATCGGGTTCGGGTACAATTGCCATCCCTAATCATAGCCATATAAATCATTGTGAAAATCCAAATATATTATTCAAATCATTTAGAGCAATAGCATGTTTCTTATTTGTTAATCTAACGATCAAATTAATCACAACGCCATCTTCATTATAAACCAAATGTAAAGTTGACAAAAATTCTAGGGTTAATTCAAAGTATGAACAAATAACATGCAATTTTTATCATTCGTATTTTTATTCCTTTTTCACTCATTTAGCAAAATATATTAACAAAATTAACAACAAAATTTGAAAAGAAATTCTTAACCTAATATAATTCCTAACTAGGTATAAAAACCAAGAAAAAAAATCAAAACAATCTGACGACACACTTAAGAAATCTATTAAAACAGTTAACAGTATAAAAACAATAGATATGAAGACCATATCAAAATAAGACATTAAGTTAATACATTTTACCAAATGTTGCGAAATATGTTTAAAGATGTAAAAGATTATCTAGAATGATAAACAAATTCTAACGAACATGATTGACATAGGAGAAGATGACAATAATAACAGACGACAATACCCAAAACGAAAATAGAACGGCAGTGATCCAACTTGAGATCTCAAGTCTCGTGCTGATTCGAATGATCCATTTTTACTGGAGAAAAGAAGAAGATGATTGAATGACTATAAGGTGCAAGCGTTTTCACAGTTAGGTTAACTCGATCACAGCTATGATTTTATAAATCCCGCCCAATAATTTTTTTTTCTTATTTTAACTTTTTTTATTTAGACTGATTTATTTAAAATTTTTGACTCACTAATAAATTTTGGTTTCTTATTTTTATTTTAATTAAGATAGTATTTTTCAGGTGTGACTTCTTTATTTAAAAATTGTGACTACTTTATTTAAAAAGTTTTAAGTCACACCCGTGACTACCTTAGGTATATTATTATTTTGTGAAGTCTACCGAGTCAATAAACATGCACCAAATTATTTCATTTCGTTTTTTTTTCCATTTCAAACTTTTACTCAGTAATTTTACCACCTTATTTTAAAATTTTTTAATACTGTTTTATTCCATCGTAATTCTTTTCTTATTATATATTTCAAAATTTTAATATTAATAATCTTATCACAAAATTTAAATTTTATATTAAAGTCCTTAACTTTGATATTATTAATTATTTTTAGAATATAATAACTTAACTACTTTATTATAATATACTTTATTTATAAATCAATTATTAAGTTTATGTCGACGACACAAAGTCAAATTGAAAGCATGTATTATAAAATATACATTCCGAAACTTAAATCATTATAAATTTATTACTAATTTTTATATTATCCAGCATTTATTTATACTTTAAAATTATATAATAATATAATATGTTACAATAAATAATGTTACAATTAAATTAAGTGAGCATTATATTACTGAGCATTTGCGCATTATGTATCTTGTAGTTGTATCAAATTTGCTTTAAAGGTCGCCCTATACAAGTTTTATTCTCTTATCCTTTATCATTTTTCTCTATTACAAAATGCAATACTTAATATTTATGTAAGGAAAAGAAATTTTGATTCTTATTTAAATATTTTTATTATTAAATTTTGAATTAAGGTTAAAAATTAAATTTAATTTAATATAAAAATAATAAAATAAAATCTAATTAAGTAGGCTGGACTGAAAAAAAAAGGTCACTTATTGAAAGTTCATTAGTTGAAGAAAGCCGCAAGAACACCTTATCGAAATCGTTTTAAACTTCTTTAGTGAAAGACGATTATAAGTTTTATTTATTCGAACTTCGAGAAGCTTGCTCAAATTATCGAGAAGTTCATCGAGAAGTTTGTTCGTACGAAAATAAATGGTAAAATAGGTAAATTCTTGCATTATCTTCTATCTTAAAATTTATGATAATAAGATTCGTGTTACATTTATCATTTTGTGCCTCTAAGCTGATGTTATCATTAACTAATTAATCGAAGCTCCAAAATCTCCCAATTGCCGATAATTATCCCAACACAATTTGAACTGACCGTCTTCGAGCTTTTCACGCATTCTTCTGATTTGAGCCTTGCAGTTGATTTGTCGTTTGCAAATTTGTTGAAGCGAAGGAAGGGTTTGAAGAGAGATCTGTTGTGGTTGGGATGAACATGGATCAATTCGACGCGTACTTCAAGGTAGCAGATTTGGATGGAGATGGTAGAATTAGTGGTGCTGAAGCTGTCTCTTTCTTTCAAGGATCTAATCTCTCCAAGCAAGTCCTTGCGCAGGTCTCTCTCTCTCATTCTCGCTTTCTTCTCCTGATGTCTGACTTATTTTTTTAAAATAATTTTATTAAATTGAAGATCATGATGATCATAATGCCCTCTATCGTTGTGTATATAATCTATTTTTAGATTTGGACGTTTGCTGATCAGAGCCATAGCGGGTTTCTTGGTCGGGCTGAATTTTATAATGCTCTGAGGCTTGTAACTGTTGCCCAAAGTAAGCGACAATTGACTCCTGATATTGTTAAGGCTGCGTTGTATGGTCCTGCAGCCGCCAAAATCCCTGCTCCTCAAATCAATCTTCAACAACAAGCAAGTTCTATGCTTTCTTCTGCCTCTGCTACCCAAATGGGTGCAGCAGGTGCTCCGAGAGGGTCCCAGAATCTTGGGTTTGGAGGACCTGAAGTTCCCAATGCGAGTATGAATCAGCAATTCTTTCCTTCTCAGCCAAATCAAACTAGCAGACAGACTCATCCTGCTCCAGCTGGAACGGATAGTAATTTTTCAATAATGGGTCAGGCTCAGGTCAGGCCTACTGCCTCTGTTACTCAAGCACCTCAATCAATGACTAGTGTGGCTGGTATCGCTACTGGCTGGCTTGCTGGGAAAACTAGTGGAGCTCTGACTGCCACCGTGGGGATTAGTCCCGCTATGCAAATTCCAGCTTCAGTATCTTCCAAGCCACTCATTAACAATTCTAGGGAATTAGTAACTTCTGGTAATGAATCAACAAAGGGAGGGCTTTTTGACGGAGATACTTTTTCTGCAACACCCTCTACAAAAAAACAAGAACCTTCCATTTCAAAATTTTTAACTACTACCACACCAGCCACATCAACAACAGTTCCTGCTTCTACTGGTTTCCATCCTCCCGTTGTGTCCAGTTCTTTTGATTCATTGCAGAGTACATTTGCAATGCAACCTCTAGGTGGTCAGCTACAGAGGCCCCAATCATTGCCAACCTCTGGACAACAAGCTTCAGCTCAAAATTCTTCCTTGCTTGCAGCAGCTGCAGCATTGGCTGGAGTTGGAACTTCATCTGATACCTCTCAGCTTTCCTGGCCAAGCATGAAAACATTAGACATTCAAAAATATAATAAAGTGTTCATGGAAGTTGATACTGACAGAGATGGTAGAATCACTGGTGAGCAGGCTCGGAATCTATTTTTGAGTTGGAGGCTTCCAAGAGGTAATGGCTCTCTCTCTTTTTCCAACCTTCACTTTGTGAGTGTGTGGTTGTGCATTATAGGGATCAATGAATAAATATCTAATATAGAAATTATTCTGTCAAGAGTTAGCAGTCCTCAATCCAACTTTCTTTCTGAATTATTTTATTCATAATATGCTGGTGCCAATGTGTACTAGATTTAGTGTTCTTGCTCATAATCTATATAGAGCTTCCATTTTCTCATGTAATTGCTTATACCATATTTTTATTGTCCTTCTCCAGAGATTTTAAAGCAAGTGTGGGACTTATCTGATCAAGATAATGATAGTATGCTCTCTTTGAGGGAGTTTTGCTTTGCTCTGTATTTGATGGAGCGGTACAGGGAGGGACGTACTCTTCCCCCAACCCTACCAAGGAATGTTTTGTTTGACGAGACACTCCTCTCCATGACAGGTCAACCAAAAGTTGGTTATGGAAATGCTGCTTGGGGTCCCAATCCTGGTACATATTCTAATTGCCGGTAAAGGCATTTTGGTTCTCTTATGATGCAGTTTTGGCACCTCAACTTGTTTGCTTTCCTATTTGTTGTTAGGTTTTGGACAGCAGCCAGGGACGGGAGCTCAGACGATGCCCCTGACAACTGTTGTGAGGCCACCAGTTCTTGTAATTGATGCTCAGTCTGATGGTGGAAATTTATCCAATCAACAGGACTCGAGAGCTCCTATATTGGAGGACTCCTTTCTTAATCAACGTGATATTAGCAAGCAGAATTTAGGAAATTCATTGCCTCAAGATCATATGGCCTCAGAAAAAAAGGCATCACTTTTCCCATCCTTTGATTTGGTATCATGATTTTACTTGAAGCAACAATTTATACTTAACACAAATGACAAAATTGCATGTCTTAGCTTGGTTTTATTTATGATATTGGAACTTTTGATATTTTGCATTAGATCAATCAACTGCATGAATTTGGGGACTTCTTGTACTAGAGGATTAAATTTTTTGTTTTTATTTGATGTTTGTCTCATTCAATACATGCTCAAATTCTTTTCCTTTTAATATGGCAACAGTATATGTTCTATGCAATGCATCTTTGAGCATTTGAATCTGTCATCATATACAAATCACATGCACATATTTTTATTCTTGAGTAACTTTTGCATAAGTGTTTTATCAATGATTAAACAAAATGTAGAGCAACTCATACCCTGTCATTGAGTGGTTTTCATTTCATACTTCCACCATAATTATTGTCAGATACATGTAAGTCTTCTCTAGAACTAATCAGACTTCTAGGACTTAATTGAAAAAGCTTATAAGAAAAAACAAATGTCCAAAGTATACATTTATGTTACTAACTTTTAGAAAAATATTTGTTCTATTTATGAATGACATATCTTTTGCTCGGGAATGTTAAGCATGGTTGAATATGTATCACCCTGGTTTCATGATTTGGAAACATTCCCTTTCCTTCTCCCGTTTTACTTTTTAATTGTGGGAAACATGTGCTTATTAGCCTATAACAAAATCGCATTTTATTATGAAGCAAATTTTGACATAAAGTGCTTCATTGTAGGCTGATGAGCCAGAGAAGGTGATCTTGGACTCAAGAGAGAAACTTGATTTTTACCGCACTATGATGCAGGATCTTGTGAGTAGTGTATCACATATATGTACCATCTCATTTATAATGTCCATTATCAGTGTCTTGAATCAAACACTTTACAGCTTAAAAATAGAAGTGATTAAACACTTGAAAAGTTTGGGTTGGGACAAAGTTGACTAGTAGTATAGTAATTTGGGTGACTAGTAAAGTTGTTAGACTTAGGAATTAATTTTTTTTTGTAATAGTTTAGATTGTATTTGTAAAAATACAAAGGGAAGGTTGTGTACATTGATAACCCTCCCCTGACTCTCACAAAGCGGGGAGCCTTGTGCACTGGGGTACGTTGAGTTGAGTTTCTAGATTTTATTTGTAACAAGGTCATTCTAATAACTTACGTATTTTAAATATTAGTGCCAAGTCTATTCTCTTTACCACGTATGTCTTGTATCATATGTTGTGGTTAAACTTTTTTTTTTTTGTTGATAATAAGTATAAATCTCACTTTCTAACTTCTTCTATCCTTCTTTTTCACAAATCAGGTTCTTTACAAGAGCAGATGTGATAATAGGCTGAATGAAATTACAGAAAGAGCATTGGCAGATAAACGAGAGGTATGATTTAAATTGTTGAAATGCTTGCTTTTGTTCTCAAGATTCGATTCTTATCTCTTTCAATGTTTCATATATGCACAATAGGCAGAATTGCTGGGTAAAAAATATGAAGAGAAATACAAGCAAGTTTCAGAAGTGGCATCTAAACTAACAATAGAAGAGGCTACATTACGTGGGATTCAAGTAAGGACTATTATTGCTTCTAGCATTGCTTGTTTGGGTACTATCCTACATTGGAGCTGTTGAGTTGTATATAGCTGTATAGTGATAAAATAGGAAGGTGTTTACTACTATTGATTGTATTTCCTTTTCTAGGGTTGGACATCAATTATATACACATGTATTTTCAACGTATATTATATACAAATAGTAAATTCCTTTGAGTTTCACATGGTATTAGAGCTAGAGTTTTAGGATTTTCCGATCAATCTCTGTCGAGGTTTAGACTTCGTTAATCTGGTGTTAGATCAAAGATCTAACATGACCAATCTGTTCATCTCTCAATTGCCAACAAAACCCCAGAATCGCACTGTTGATAGCTGCTCCATGTGCCGTCATGCGCCGCTTGTTGCTTCAGTGTTTGGTTTTCCGATCTCCCTCTCCGATGCATGTCTTATCTCACCACCACCACTCATTTGATCAGATAATGCCGACCAGTTGTTTCTCGTAACCCTCGACTGATTTTGTTGCGGGAAAAAGTCGCCACAAGTTGCCCAACATATCTCTCTCCGGTGAGTGTGACCTGTCACTACCGGTGCCAACAAACTTAGCGTCCACTGGTGAGCTGATTCCCTCGAGTTTCCCTTTTGTTCGCCATTAGGTTGCTGAAAACAAGCTTGGTGCATATGATATATATGCTCTAGCTTGAGCGGGAGTGTTGAGTTTTCTACAGCTGTATAGTGATAAATAGGAAGTTATTTTATTGTTATTGGTTTTGTTTCCTATTATAGGGCTGTATCAACTATTTATGCATGTATTTTCATCAAAGTATATACGATAATAAGAAGAGTTCTAAGAGTTTCACAATCTGAATATAGAATAAACTCCTTGTATGAGAGATAATGATGCCAAGTGTAAATAGAACGTACTACTGCATAAAATTCCTTGTCATAAGTCGAATATCGTTGCTTCTCTTCACTTAACTTCTTACTGAAGTAAGCAATTTGGTGTCCCTCTTTGCTGAGTATGCTTCCAATTCCTACATGAGATGTATCACAAGCAACTTCAAATACCTCAGAAAAATCTAGAAGTTGTAAAATAGGAGATTTAGTCATTTTTTTTCTTGATTTCTTCAAATGCTTTAGTTGCTGCCTTTGACCAAGTAAATTGTCCTTCATAAAATTAGTAATAGTTGCCATTATGGTGCTGAAATTATGAATAAATGGCCTATAGAATGTTGCTAGGCCATGAAAACTCCTTGTCTTGTGCACATCCTTCGGAATAGGCCAATCAAGAATGGCCCTATTGTTCTCAAGTTCCATCTCCACTCCACGTTGGGATATAATGAGACCCAAAAGTACAACACTTGATTGCATGAAAGAACACTTCTTTAAGTTGATATAAAGCTATTATTGCCTCAAAACTCCAAAACTCTAAAGACTTGTTGTAGATGTAATAGGTGATCTTCTTTAGTCTTGCTATATATTAATATATCATCATAATATACCACCAAAATTTGCCCATAAATGGTCGAAACATTCGATTCATCACTCTCATAAAAGTGCTAGGTGCATTAGAGAGTCCAAATGACTTCACCAACCATTCTTAAAGTCCCCCTTTATTCTTGAAAGTTGTTTTCCATTCATCTCTAGGTCTGATTCTAATTTGAGGATACCCACTTCGTAAGTCTATCTTGGTAAAGATAGTAGCTTTAGTAAACATATCTAACATGCCATCAAGGCGAGGTATTAGAAATTTATATCTTATTGTGATCTTATTTATCACCCGATAATCAATACACATTCTCCAACTTCATCCTTTTTAGGAGTCAAAATTGTTGGAACTGCACGTGGACTAAGACTTTCTTGAATAAATCATTTTTTAAGTAACTCCTCTACTTGTCTCTTCAACTCTTCATTCTCAATAGGATTCAGGTGATAGGCTAGAAGATTTGGTAGGGTAGACCCAAGAACCAAGTCAATAGCATGCTGAATATCTTGTATAGGAGGCAATTCACTTGGTAAATCATTTGGTGTAAGGTCTGAAAAATCAGCTAACAATTCTCCCATTTCTTATGGTAAAGTTAAGGGTGTTTCAGGTGTTGTTTCCGTTACTTCCCTTACTACCATTGCAAACACAATCCCTTTTTCCTTGCTAACAGCTTCAAATTCTCTGTTCTTAAGGATATTAAGAGGCTTTTTCTTGGCATTTATAGCTGTCTTGCTACTTGCTCTTTGTTTTTCTACCTTGTCTACTTCCATAGGCTTCAAAATTATCTTCTTTCCATGAAATTTAAAATGATAGGTGTTAGCTTTTCTATAGTGTTGAACATCTTGATCATAAAGCCATGGTCACTCAAGTAAAATGTGAGATACTTTCATAGGAATGACATCACATCAAATAGAGTCCTCATATATTCCTAGTTTTGAAGACACTAAGCACCTTCGAGCAACTGGTATAGTACTATCATCTACCCAAGCAACTTTGTAGGGATTTGGATGTTTCTCCATGAGTAAATTCAAGCGCTTCACCATGTTCTGTGATACAACATTCATACTGCTTTCTCCATCAATGATAAGCTTGCATGCTTTATATTTGCATCTAACTTGAGTAAAGAAAATAGCAGTACGAAGCCATTCTTCTTGTTCTTCCACTTTAGGGGTTGTAGTTACGTGTTTTACTACATTAAGATTTGTAGGAGTAGCTAGTTCATCACTAGAGTCTCCTAACTCCTTTCTAGCTTCGTTCTCACATATGTACTCATCAGATTCTTCCTCCTCTCCTTCTCCCATCATACGCAAAGCTTTAGTAGGACATTCATAAGCAAAGTGACCCCTTCCATTGTATTGAAAGCACTTCTTGTCATTATGGCCTCCTTTTGTCCTAGTCTCCGCTATGACTTTGCCTTTAGATTCAGGCTCCTTGAGAAGTTTTGTAGTTGTTTTGTGGTGTAGATTTTGATGTATTGGGAGCTGGTTTGAAGTTTTGCACCGTTGTAGTTTTCTTCATGCCTAACTCCTTGGCTTGACTTTGAAACTTTTTAGTTACTTGTCATAAGTATTGTTCCGCCCTTAAGGCCAAATGATATGTATCTTCAAGGTTGTGAATCCATTGCATTATCAACTCCTTGCAAATTTCTACCCTTAAGTCCTTTTTTAGTGAGAAATAAGTTGTCGTTTCGACTCCATTCCTTCATATTAGATAGAAAGTTCATCAAATATTTCCATGTATTTAGTTATGGACATAATACCTTGTCTAAGGACTGTGAGTTGATCTTGAAGATCCTCTTGATATTGAAATGGTAAGTATTTTTCTATAACTTTAGCTTCATCTCTTCCCAATCAATAACTGGTGGCTGGCTTGTTTTTTGAAGTCTATCCTCTACCGATCTTTACCAAATTTTAGCGTGTCCAACTAGCTTCATCTTTACAAATCAAACTTTTCAATCTTTTGACATGTGTTACCAGTTAAAGAAATCTTTCATTGCTACTGTTCAGTCTAAGAATAGGTGTGGACCCATCTTTCCTGCAAAATCAGGGGCTTCAACACAAACTTTCTTAATAATGTCATGGATTTAGTTGTGTGTTTCAACTCTATCATGGCCTCTAAAGGCTCGCATGCGCTCTCCATGGGCTGCTGGTTGATTTCTGTCTCAGATCTCTCGGTAGGTGTTGATTTCCTAACCTCGTTCGCTATTGATTAGTGTCAGCCTCTTCATCTTGGATTTCACTTTCTCCACCCTCACCATCAAGTGTAGTTTGTTGTATGATATTTTTTTCTGGACTACTTCTCGTAGCACCTTGTGATTGAGGGTCGACAAGGTCCGATCTTTCTATAACTCTTAGAAATATCTCATCTCGCTCCTGGTCGCTGAATATTCCTCTATATGCCCTTCTACTACATGTCGCTATTGTAAACCAAAACTTTGATACCAAATTGATGTAGGACAAATAGAAGAATTATTAACTAGTATTTTAAACTCACAAATTTAGAAATATGGTTGATATTAGGGTGTTGGAATATCAAGTTTCAAAGTTGAATTTAGGCTAAGGATGTAGAATTTTCAGATTTTGTATGGCTGTAATTTTAAGGTTTGATTGCTAGAAATTTAGTTATAAGATTTCAGGTTTAATGTGGCTGGAATATAGGTTTGAGATGGCTAGAATGTAGGTTTAAGAGGGCTGGAATTTGGGTTAGGGTTGCTGGAGTTTAGTGAAGAGCACAAAGAATGGATAGTAAGAAACTAAGAATCACTCCTAGGGTCTAAGAATATCTCTTAGAAGAAAGCATCACACCTTCTAGTTGAAAACTCAAGTTTGTAGAAAAATTCCATATTGCTTATTATTTATGAAAGACTGAGTACATATATATAGAATTCTTAGAATCCTTATTCTAGTAGGAAAAAGGATTTCAAATTTAAATCCTATTGTAATAGAAATTCTATAAGTCCTAAACAACTAGGCTATCATATCTAAATTAGGATAACATAATACTACAACTTCCTATCTAATAAGGAGTCCTAATACAATCTGAAATTCAGCCTTTATCTTTGATGTCAATTCAATTCTCAATCCTCATTCTACCAAATTAAAGCTTGTGATTGATTAATCTTTCCTCTTTTATTTCTCTTATAGTTCTTTTGCTTCAACTTATCTCATAAACGTGCACAATTTTATGTGAATGGCCTTTTGTATTTTTAAGTGCTTACCATTGGTTGTCAAAGAGGAAATCTACTAGTATGTTTTTCTTTTTGAGATAGTTTTCAAGCACAATGATGTTGCTTCAATAATATTTAGGAGAGGAAGATTGAGTTGCATCAGGCAATAGTCAATGTGGAACAAGGTGGTAGCGCTGATGGTATTCTTCAGGTTTGTGCTAAACGTACAGCTGTAGTAAGTGTTTGGAGATTATATGTTGACAATATTTGATTGGACTACACAGGTTCGTGCTGATCGTATACAATCAGATCTTGATGCACTTATGAAAGCTTTAATTGAGCGTTGCAAGAAGCATGGATTTGGGATTAAGTCAGCTGCAATTATTGACCTTCCTCTTGGTACTTGGAATCTTTTCAGGAAGATTTTTAATGCAGTTCTTACTAGGTTTTTCAATGCTCATGCAAATAGATGACATTACTTCTCAAATGCAGCATTTTGTGAATGTTTATGGATTTGTGGAGCTTCTGTTCAGTATTCATTAATTTCATTTAATCTCTGTTAAATGTTAAATTTTTTGTTAGTAGCATTTTATGTTTTATTTCCAATGACAAAAGTACCGTGCTTTGGACTTATAGCTTGTGAAAAGAAGTTACTTTACTTCCTGCAGAAAGTTCAAATAAATTCTGTAAAATGATAGTCATCCTCTTTTATTTTCTATAAAAATTAATTTATGAAAATAATTGAATTTGATAAAATCTTTAGATCTCTAAGAAGAGTAGAAACTTTATCCAGATGGACATTATAATATTGCCCATCCAGAAAATAAAGAAACCAAACACGTATTTCGATGCAGCTTTGTGGTAGAAGTGAGATATGCTATCCACTAAATCAGAATTAGAATTCAAACTTAATGTTCCTGTGGATGTTTAAGTTTTGTGAAAATTTCTTCTGCAAATTTTCTTTTGCTGCTTGTTCTGTAGTTTTTAAACTTATATTAATGCAGACATATTTTTGTGGAAGTATGAGGAATGTCACGTGTCTTGTGGTTCAGAATTAGAATCAAACTTACTGTTTCTTGTGGATGTTAAGTTTTGTGAAAATGTATTCTGCAAATTTGAGTTTCTTTTGCTGCAGGTTCTGTAGTTTATAAGCTTTAATTTATGCGGACATTTTTTCATGGAAGTATGAGAAATGTCATGTTTCTTGTGGTTGGAGGTTTTTTTTTTTTTTAATAAATATAATAGCTTCATAAAGTGCTTCTCATTCATCATGTTGATGCAAGTCGGGGTAACCCAAGTTCTATAAAGTTGGAAGTGATGAGGTCAAGATCATACTCAGTTTCCCTGCGTTTAATTTATAGATTATTGTTTGCTGATACGGCTTCATACTCAGTTTCCCTGCGTTTAATTTATAGATTATTGTTTGCTGATACGGCTTACTTTTCAGTGTGCTGATGATTTCCTAGATATAATGTATCTTTCTGTTAATGGTTTCTCACACAATTTCTCCTTGTGATGATTGTTAAGGTTGGCAACCTGGAATTCAGGAGGATGCAGCTGCTTGGGATGAAGAATGGGATAAGTTTGAAGATGACGGTGTGCTTGTTTTTCCTCCAGACTGAACCTTTTATCACATGTCATGCTTGTTTTCTTGATTTGTGTTTCAACAATTGATGATGGACAAATAGAAGATATCAAACGAGTGGCTAGAACTCACTAGACTCAAAATCTCGCTGCTGGAACTTGAGTTTTAGGTTTGGGATTTCAGCTTAGGTTGTTGGAATTTCAAGTTTGGTATAGCTGGAATTGTACGGTTTGGTATGGCTGGAATTTTAGGTTTGATATGGGTAGCATTTTAGAGTTTTGGTTGCTGAAAATTCAGAAAATTGCTGGAATTTTAGCAAGAAACCAAAAATGGTGAGGAGCTAGGAATAACTTAGAGTTTAAGAATCATTCTTAAAGGAATGCGTCATACAGTCCAATTTTAATATTAAGGACCTTTTCTTGATGGGCTATACACACATATTTAGAAAAGCATTGGAACCCTTATTCTTGTGGTGAACAAATAACTGACTAAAATATCCAAAATAGAATTATATCATATTTTAATAAGGATTCTCTATTTTCGGATAAAACTTTTAAGTTCTTGACAAATTAGGACAATATATCTAACTTAATTATTATTTCCTATATAATAAGGAAACCTAGCAAAAAGTGAATTTCAGCCCTTATGGTCTTTGCTGTGATCACATATCCCATCTTCATCCGGCCAAATCATTGCTTTTCATTGAGTGATTTGTCGTCTAAAAAATTCTGAGCTCTTTTGCATCATAAGTGCTTCATTCTGGATATTTAAGAATGGATAGTTGGAGAAAGATTCATCGTTGCGTACTGGGGATGTGTCATTTTCACTTGTAGGGTTTGCCAGTGAGCTCACTGTTGATGTGAAGAACGTTTCTGTGTCTTCAAAACAAGCTCCATCTCCAGAAGGTGGTTTAACACCAAATTTCATGACAAATTGTAACTTCCTGGATGGTGGGGAGCCCCTTGAAAGTGAATCTGCATACAGTAACAGTGAGGATGAATTGGCAAGAAGCCCTCGAGACAGTCCTGCTGGAAGGACTGCATTAGAGAATCCATCTAACAAATTCTCTGATGTCTTTGACAAAAGTACTCTAATAGATGCAGAAACACATAGGTGTGACATTTTTGTCATATATTTATGTTTCCATGTTCCATAACTTACTATTATCTGCTATGCCATGAACTTAGCCAATGATAAGATTCTAATATTTGTTGCAGGAGTTTTGATGAATCAACATGGGGTGCCTTTGACACCCCTGATGATGTAGACTCTGTTTGGGGTCTTAATCCTTCTGGCACTAGGGTAAGTTTTTGGGCGCCCNNNNTAATTTCACTGAAATGAGATGCACTTTTCCATTTAAAACATGTTTCGTTTAATTAATTTTGGTTAATATGTCATTTTAATCATACAGATAATAATGTTTTAATATTTTTTTTTGCAATCTTGAAGAGTTTTTTTTGGTGGGATGGTTCATGGATTTGAGCACATCTAGAGGAATTTGTTGGTCATATTTAGAATGAAGGATTGCATTGCAAAATTTCTAGTGTTTTAGATCTTGGCAATAGTCTTGTGTATTTCTTGCTGCAGTAAGATGGTAAATCAAAATTAGGAACCACTCAATAATGCTTTATGATCACTCTTACGAAGGAAAGTTTCATTTTCTCTGAACTAGAAAGTTACACGCATAAAATTTTAGATCACTGCTGCTACAATTGGAATCCAACTATAGCTTGAATATACTTTAAGTTGGAGATCATTAAGAAAGACAGAAGTCGAAAGACAAAGGAATTACCAAGTGAACGGTACACAAACAGTAATGATATCTTCTAAAATAAGGTGAAGAGTATCCAAGACGAGATAAAGTGAAAGAGTCCAGCCCTGGGGCCGACACTGAGATTAGCATTCAGTCAAATAATTATAAAAACTTTTCCTCCTGTAAGCATTATGGGAATATGAAACAAGTTTGAAATGGAGTTACTGATCTTTTGGGCTTTTTGTTTTTATTGATGTGATTATTAGAGGTTTTTGATTTATAACATATGTGACGAGAGATGGTCTGAATGATAAATATAATATTTGGGATGTGGCCTTCATTTCTTGTCTATATGTACCTATGAAATTTTCGCAAGCTTTCTTATATGGTTGCTGCATTTCTATTAATTTGAACATGAGCTGCTTCCTCCTAAATTTTGTGGGCCGAAGAGGACAACTAGGACTTTGCTTAAAGTTTGGTATCTAATACCAGTTGATCCTTCCGTGCTGATGTAATGTTGCAGGAATCAGATTCTGATAAGCACGGGGATTTCTTTGGATCTGAAGATTTTGGTGTAAAGCCTATAAGAACAGAATCTCCGCCCGTGGAGAGCGTGTTTAAAAAAAGTTCATTTTTTGAAGATTCTGTCCCAGGCACCCCGCTCTCCAGGTTTGGCAATTCTCCAAGATACAGTGAAGCAGGAGATAACTTCGACAACTTCTCCAGATTTGATTCTTTTAGCATGAATGATTCCCCAAAACAAGGGAGGCTTACGAGGTTTGACTCTGTCAACAGCGCAAAAGAATTTGGCCACACTAGGGGCTTCTCATCATTCGATGACACTGACCCTTTCGGCTCTAGTGGACCCTTCAAGGTTTCATCAGACAATCAAACACCCAAAAAAGGCCCTGAACATTGGGGAGCTTTCTGATGGTCAATCCAAGTATCGCACCGTCTTTCATTTTCTTTTTCGCTTGTTCACTTTTATTCTTGCAAACACCAATTTCCAGTTGTTAATAATGGGTTTTCTTTGTCACTAGGCCCTTGTTTCGTTCGTGATTGTGATGTGCACATTGGGCCCAAGGTTTCCATTAAGATTAAACTCTCTCTTGTAAAATCATCTTGTGACAACTCATGAGCTTTCCCAAAATATCTGATTTCTAATGTTTGTTTTAGAAGGTGGGGGATGAACTTTCCCAACATGATTTGATTTTCTAGTTGGTGGTTGGGTGGATATAGCACGTTGGGTCAGTTCTGTCAATCAAGTATTAAATGTGGTGATGTCGGGGCATGCCCTTGTTTCCTAACAATCCTACAGTTTAGTTTGATCTACAAATTAAGTTGTTTAGGACGTAGTAGTCACCTCATTCATGTTTTTCCTTAGATGTCAATAGTATTAAGGCATAAAAACTCTCAGATTTATAAATAATGCTTAACAACTGTTTGGTACAATAATATAACGTAGATGTAATGGAATTGTGTCACTTTAATAATTATTTTGTTTTCTTTTGTGATAGAAATTTTGATTAAGAATATTTAATTCATGCCTTCTAATTATATAGTTTTAGTTACATAATTTCTATAAAATAATTCATTTTACATTAGATCTTATAGTTGCAATTTGTTTCTGATATTATATTTCTTTTAAGTCCTATCAAGTATCATTTCAATCTTTGGGTACCAAAAGTCGTACGTAAAATTCAATAATAAGTTAATAGAGAAGAAAACATGACCACTCCTAAACTAAAATTAGTAAAAACATAGAAAAAAAATTAAAACTTAGGTAACAGTTGAGACCTTTCTTATAATGTTACTTATTTTAAAAATATTCTTATTATCCTAAATTATCTTTAAAAATAATTTGTAGTCTTAGAAATGATAAAAATGATTTTTCACTAAGTTTTTATAGTTATTTGGACATACACTCTACAGCTATATAATAGAATTTGCACGAGTATTCCAACTTGACTGCAATAGCAAATTCTATGACAACGAAAGTAACTTAACAAAAACTTAGTAAAAGAAAAATGTCATTCTTCAATATTTCTAATATTATAAGGCATTTTAAAGTAATAATTTTTTTAAGAATAAATAATCCTAGAAAAGAGATTTGTATCTTTTATCCTAAAAACATATCATATAATTGTTTGCTTTAAGGAGATAAGTATAAGAGAGAAGCTTTTAATTCTCTATTATCTATTCTCTATGAATGCATGGATTGCATGCTAGCACTCCTTTCAATCTCTACATGCTCTCATACATTTTGTTCTTCTTGCTATCTCATTCTACTCCCTTATATAATTTCTTTTCCTTAATCCCTTCTTGCTTATGCTTCGCTATTTTGCCTTGCTATCTCATTCTACTCCCTTATATAATTTCTTTTCCTTAATCCCTTCTTGCTTATACTTCGCTATTTTGCCTATCTTTCAACTTTCCTTAACTTTTCTCCTTTTCATTTCTAGCCATGTCAAAAAATTTGCAACCTTTCCTGCCCTTGCCTAACATTTCTCCTGCCCTTCACAACTCATAAAAGAACACATCAAGTGTTGGACCCCGAATTTTTTTTATGATGTCATTAGGTATGAATTGTGTTAATTATGTGTTTATGGCTTAATTTGATT
>JANZLF010000004.1:12563095-12576186 GCA_026546835.1 Erythroxylum foetidum | reverse complement strand
TAGGATGGAAATAGGACAATGCAGCAAAGGTATACAGATATACGGAAGAATAGCTGGAAAATCTTCCCTTGGAAAAAGGGGAATAGATATAACTGCTGGAGTTATTGATACCGAGTACAGAGGTATTATCCATGTTGTCCTAATTAATACTAATCCTGAAGAATATTTTGTGGATATAGGAGATCAAATAGCTCAAATTATTTTTAAGTAATATTATGTACCACAAATGTAACGCCCCCTCACCACAGAGTACGCATCGGGATACCCGGAGGTCATTTCGATACATACCCCATGATAAGAGCACGCTACGTTCATACATTACAGTCACTTCCTATGGCATCAAAACATTCATTACTCATTAAGCATTATATGAAAATCACAATATTGTTAAAACTTCATTTTTCCTCATTTCATTCCTTAAAAATAAAGGTTTACACAGTTTTTCATCCCTTACTACAAATACAATCCCAAGGCTTAGTACAAAAGTACTACACAAAAGAAGTAAATAATTACAGTCTAACTAAGTCATCCCAAAAGATTATCAGGTGACCGACCTTTGAGCCATGACTTCACTTTTCCAACTCAATCTACTCTGGTAGTGGAGTCACTCAGAATCTAACGTCGTCTCTCGGTCCTGAAAAATATGTTGCAATTTTGGGTGAGTTTGCGAAGTCAATGAGAAACCATCATCGATGGTCCACCCAATTCACGCAACACTCAAGTGATTAACAGATATATAATTATACATTCAGAAGTACGACATGGTGGTACTCAAACAGATCACAATCACTTCACATAACATTCAGAGCACAAACTTGCATTATACATCAATCTCACAATTTTATAAATGCATAAATCAACTTGCCTTTCAACCCATCAAACACACTTAATAACATGCATATGAAATGTTCATGAGACCTTTTTTTTCAATTATTATGTTGTTGAGACCGAGTGCCTGAACTGTCCCATATCTATTTAGATACCGGGCTCATTAATCGCTGAGCTAGTGGCTCTGAATCACTTTCGAGCTCGAGGCTCGTTTTCACTCGTTGAGCTTTAAGCTCTAGCGGTGGCTATTAAGGTCCAGCTGCCATTATCTGATTATGCATTTCATGAATGGAATGCATGGAATAGACTTCATCACAATATGAAGCACATAGGGATCAATTTGACAATACCATGTCACAATCAATTCATATATCCCAATTGTCACATCAAAACAAATATTTCACAAATATCATAAACAAGCAATTCACAGAGTGTTTCGATTCACAACCAATTAACACGTCTATGTCAAATCTCCCATTACGTCGGACCTTCTGTCCGAAATTTCCAACACATATACAAAAACAATTCCCACCATTATCACCACAATATCCATATAATAATTGAGCATACCATCTAGGTTACTCACCACTGCTCACAAAGCTAGTGCCTGGAAGGTCTGGCAACGTCTGTGCGTTGACGTTCCAGTCGCTCCTCTATAACCAAATAACACACATATATATATCACAATTTGCACAAGTATCGATGTTTAATAATGCACATGAATGGAAGGAAAGATGTACAATACATGCATGACAATTCCGGGTATCATTCCATCACTTTCTTTGTAAAGCCATTCTCAAAACAAAACTCATCTTTTTCTAAATCACACTTTCGGGTCTATGATTCGTACTAACATTGGCAAGAGAAGATAACATAATTTGATCACACTCTCTTATAAAAGAATGTTCCTCTATGCCTTACGATTTTATTGACCCCAAAATCGCTCACTTTGGCTTAGTAGATTGGGAGATATACCTCAAACATTGATAGACTGTTTAAAAGTACTAACCCTAATTCCATCTCGCATTTGATCATCTTAGAAATTGAATCACAATTGAACTACTTCATATGATTTGTATCCCTATATCTTAACCTTACTAAAAAGAAAGAATCATCTCATTTGGAATCTTATAGCTTTAGATATAAGCAAAACATTGAACTCTAATCAGTAAAACTACTCCCATTGACAATGTTCCAATATACTCTCATACTTACTTCTGATCAATCTCTTTCAATTGGACTCCAATTAATACATATTTTTGTGGAGATAAAGGAAAAAGTGTTAGGAATCCATTGCCATAAGAATCAAGTCATTTGGAGCTCTATAGATGGAGTTATGGTCAAAAGAAGCAATCAAGTTTATGATTGATTTCCAGCAGAACCTAGTTTGGCGCGAACTCCATAACCTTTCCAAGAAAACTAAAATTCCTTTCGATTTTATGCCATTGGAACAAAGAAATCTAGATCTACAACTCTTACTAGAGGGCTCAAAGCAAAATTCGGCCCCTAAAATGGTCCAAAAGCACGATTTCCCAAGTTGTCTCGTAACTGTCCGTTAAACAGACATGCATGTCCGCTTGACGGACATGTATCGACAAAACAACCCCATTTCACCCGAGAAGGTCCGTTAAACGGACTCCCATGTCCGTTTAATGGGCACACACTACCCCTAGGGTGTTTTTCCAGCCGAGACGGTCCGTTTAACGGACTCCCATGTCCGTTTAACGGACATACGTCCCCCATGCATTCTCTCAAACTCTTTCAAGCTTCCAACACCTATTCTATCATCCAACATATCCATATTCATCTCAAATTCATTTCTTTTAACATCAAACCACTTCTTAACAACACAAACATCAATTACATTTCATAATTCCTCACAACTCTCATCTCATTTCATTCATCCAACTCAACTTCCTTTCATTCTTCCCAACTTTCTATCTTTTTCCCCATACCATACCTTGTTCATAAGTACTCAACACTTCATACTCAAAATTCATCATTGCAAGTTAATAACTACTTCATAAACACTTCAAATTTAACTCAAATGCATTCATATCAAATTCATAGCCCCTATTGGTCATAAACACCCAAAATAAAACACCAGCACACACATTCATCTACACTTTTGCTGAACTAAATTCATATCAATATTTGGGACTCTTAAAGACAAAATTTACAATCATCATCTTCATAAGAAATGTAGACAAATGCATCTAGTTTCATCCAAAACAAAAATCAATTTATTTGGACAACTATAAAGGAGGTTATGACTCATACATTGAAGTATCCTCAAAAGCATTTTGCTGCAAAATTTCCAGATTTCCAAATATTCATTCTAACCATCAAACTCATCTTACACCTTCTATACATAGATCATCTTTTCCATTACTTTCCTCATCATTCTCTACCTACTTTCACTCAATAAACCACTCACAAACAAGCCATAATTTGTCATTTATCACAAATCAAAAACAGGGCATATACATATAGCTCTCTACATAATCAAGTTTACACTCATCCATTCATCTCTTTGAACATCATTCAATCTTTTAACCTCTATATACCCTTACATACATGATCATTCATCCTCCACATACAAAAACAACATATGAACCTATTTCTCATCATTCATGACACAACCACTAACCTTGCAATATCAAAGCATCATAACTCAAGTTAATCATCATTTTAGCTTCAATTAACCATGCCTATGACATGTAAAGCAAAACTTACTTGATTAAGCTTCAAAATCTTCAATTCTCACAAAACCCTAGTCCCAAGCATCCCATGTTCTTCATCTTCAAAGAGGTCAAGCTAGGTTTTTTTTTCTTAGGGCAACTTGAAGGAACAACAAGATGGAAGTAGAGAGTGAAAGATGGAGCAAGGTTTCAAGTAAGTAAATCACCAAATCAAGAAGGAGATGAAGAGAGGGAGATGAGCCACGAAAATGGAGAGAAAAGAACCCAAAACAAAGCTCCGAAGGTTACTTAAAAGAGAAGTATCGTGAGAGAGAGTAAAAAGTGGATTTTTATACACTTAAACCACTAAATATAATACATGGCTTGGCAAGTGACACTTGTCACTTGCCAATTGTCCAACTCCCATGCATTCAATTAAACTACTCTTAGCAAACTAGTCCATTCAAACCCAATTTCCAATGAATGACACTTGTCAATAATTCCCATAGTCATGTGGGGAATCTTATTGGACTTTAATAATTCAAGCTCGAATAAGCCTAAAATTAATTTAATCTCATTAAATTTAATTCTAGCTTATTAACTAAATGTCATTCCACTAAAGATAATTAGTTAAACTCTTGAATTATTAAATGTTATGAGAACACATATTTTATGTCCAATTGCAAACCCTATTAAGAGCCTTATTATAGCTATCTGTACAACAAAGGATAAAATTACCGTTTTGCCTTTATGTTAGTTTCTCCTTCTAGATCTCCCGTTTTACTTTATATGGTGATTAATATACAAGATCTCATCTTGGTGTTAAGACTTGATGGGTAGGTAGTCCATCAAACTACTGATGCCAGTTTAATCAACAAATCTCCTTGAAATATCTAGAAGTAATGATATTACTATAAACTCTTTATTTGAGTGGATGCTCCTTCATACATGTTTCAATTAATAATTCCAACATGCAGACATTGGATTAATACTCTGTAAAAATCCATTTCGATCATATCAAGAATTATACTGAAACATATACGAGTTCACCACTCATCAAGATTTTGGTGCATAATAAGTGATTGCTTATGTTGTATGCTTTAAGATTAAAGTAAGGACCCACTTTATTCTTGAAAACATAATTGATTCCATATTCATTTAATAGTGTCATTATCGATAGTCAACTACTATCATGATATGAAACTCATCATTCCCTAGAAGTAAACTCCGTTACTTACATAGAGATAAATCGGAACACTACAGTCTAAACTATAATTAAGCAACTAACTTGATTATTCAACTATGAACCCATTAATTTAGTTTCTAATAATATACATGGTTTCGATAAATCTCTATTTATATGTATGTTACTTACAAAAGAATCTTGGTACCTTATGACTAGATATATCATTAAAACCAAACTCTTTTATTTTATTAATAATAAATATTTCCATTACAAAACTGTAACTGAATAAGATTAAGGTACATGCAAATACATTTTCTTTCTGGGGCACTATATTTACATAACTCCAACACCATGCACCAGTCACATTTCAATAACATCAAAAAAATAAAGTTTTACAAATCTTTAATGGCATTCCAAGCCACATTACATCATCAGCTCAAAATCTCAAATTAGAAAAGGGCCTTGAATAAAAAAACTTGTTGCTTTCCCAAAATCAACTCAAAATACAAAATAAGCACATTTGGAGAAATTCCCTTAGGCTCTTGATCACTTGATCTCTTAGCTATTAACTGAAGATGGGATGAAATGGGGTGATCTTGAAAGCTCGTGGGTAACAGTTTATAATGAAAAAATAAGTAAAAACCCTAAGGATCTTGTGTAGCTATGAATAGAACGTACTAACGCAATCCCACATAATATTTTTACGTAGCCCTGAACTTATGGCAGTCCATGAAGGAGCTCCATGCCACTAGCGGGCAGGCTGGAGAATCTTTTAACTTAGTCAACGTGCAGTTGACTTAACTTAGGGGACCACCATAAACTCATATAATCATGTATTTAACATCTTGTAAACATATTGCTCAAAATGGAACTTTTTTAATCTTAAATTTTCATAGACATGAGATATTTCGAAAATCATTTCCGAAAACCTGATTTCATAAACTTGCATCTTTTCAAAAAGAATCGTTTCCAAAATCTTTTCAAAAAATCGTCAACACATTTCATGTAGCAAATATATAACAATTTCTCAATTCATTCAAGAAGCGATAGATGTAACACTTATGATGCAATTGAAATGTAAACTTTCTTGATTAAAAAAACATTTAATGGCTTATTTACTATATTATAATCATTTAACCACCTTGATTTCCTTGCTTAAAGACTTGCTCAAAATGTCTCTACTCTTACTTCTCTTGTCTTTCTTGATTTCCTTGATTCTTCACCCATGAAGAGATCTTTAGCTCAAATGGAAGCTCTTCTCTTTCTCTACCTTTTACCATTCTTGAATAACCTCAAAATCTCTCTTGAAGGCTAACAAAATTGAAACCTTAGCTTATTTTCTCTTCTTTCCTCTCAACCACTGAAATCTCTCTTCTTTCTCTTTCTTATTTATCTTCTTCTCTCCCAATTCACGTTTTCTCCGTCTCTTAAATGTAAGGCCACATTTTCCTCTTCCAATCTTACCCTTAATGTGTGTGCAATATCCATTTTACCCTTCCTTATATGCCTTATGTTCTTTATCCTTAAATGTCTTGCCAAAAACACCCTTGAACATTCTTATAACCTTAACAGTCTAATTCCAGTTACCCATTCAAGGAATCCTACTAACTTTGAAATAATAATTAACTCGAAAAATTTAAGATATCAAAACCTCAAAAATCATTCAAATCATGCTTATTCATCAAGAAAAAAAAATTCGAGGGCCAATAAAGGATGCAACAGAATATGTAAGCAAGTGTTTAGTGTGTCAGTAAGTCAAAAGGCTGAACACCAGGCACCTTCAAGCAAGTTATGGCTATTGTTCATTCCTGAGTGGAAGTGGCAAAGGATAACTATGAATTTTCTGATGATTTTTCCCAAAACTAGTAGTAAGCATGATGTTATATAGGTTATTGTTGATCGTTTGACAAAATCAACCCATTTTCTAGCAATTAAACTGACTAATTCTTTACATGTGCTAGTAAAGGAGTGTATGGACGAGATAGTGAGACTACATAGGATTCCAGACTCTATAGTTTCTGACAAAAATATTTGGTTTACTTCAAGATTTTGGGAAAGTATGCAAGAAGCTTTAGGGATTATGTTAAATTTCAGCACAGCTTTCCATCCTCAAATTGATGGCCAATCTGAAAGGACCATTCGGACCCTTGAAGGAATACTCAGGGCATGTGTGGTGGATTTTAAAGGCATTTAGGATGAGCACTTTTCATTGGTCGAATTTTCTTACAATAGTTTGAGCCACTTGAACATTCAAATGGCTCCTTATGAAGCACTGTATGGAAGAAGATGTAGAACTCCTATATGCTGGGTTCAAGAAGGAGAAAGGAAATTAATAGGACGAGAGTTACTTCAGATGATAATTGAGAAGGTCAATCTAGTTAAGCAAAGGCTTAAAGCAGCTCAAGATAGAATGAAAAGCTATATTGATGCACACTGAAAAGAAATGGAGTATGGAGTGTTGGACCCCATTTTCAGAGTCCAAAATCCGGAGTCCTAAACCTTGAGCTTATTACCCTGTAGGGTCATGATTAACAATTCCCAAAGGTGGTGTGACCACATCAATCAAACTCCATAATCTCAACTTGATCTCATCAAAGAAATCGTTACTCTAAGTCTTTAATTTGCGTTGAAACAAGAATCTTCTCCATTGGGGTTTAAACCTCAAGATATACTTAATGAGCTAAAACGTGATCATGCCCCTAAGCATGCTCTCCCAAATGACCCCTCACTTATTCTAGTGTAACTTTCCCTAAAGCGCTTCAAAATAAAAAAATTTTCATGGAGAGATAGTACAAAATGTTAGGAATCTATTTCTTCAAGAATCACTTCGTTTGGGGGTCGGATGGGGAAGTTATACCCGAAGAAATCGAACATACTTACACTATCAATCAAATTGTACATATATTGGAAAAAATACCATAACTTTTGATACTGACTTCAGACATACTTCATTTTTATCTATTTTAAAAGAAGACTTCAAGATCTACAACTCCCATGAAGACTTCAAAGACCAATTCCAACGTTTGAAGGGTGGAAAAGAAAGCAGACAATGATAACGTCATTTTGGGACAATGATGACGTCATCAGACAATAAAGATTTGGAAAAATCTTTATAACTTTCCCTACAAATATCAGATTAAGGTGTTCTTTATATGGTTGAAAAGCGGACTTCAAAATCTTCAACTCTTATGAAGACCTCAAAGACCAATTTCAACGTTTGAAGGGTAGAAATTGATCAGAAGGTGAGGATGAATAGTAAATAAGATGGTTAAACTGAGACGCAAAAAGTCAAACTGAGACGATGAACAGTATCGTCTAGCAAAATGAGACGGTCAAACTGAGACGTAAAAAGTCAAACTGAGATGATGAATAGTATCATCTAGCAAAATGAGACAGTCAAACTGAGATGCAAAAAGTCAAACTAAGACGATGAACAGTATCGTCTAGTAAAATGAGACGGTCAAACTGAGACGCAAAAAGTCAAACTAAGATGAAGAAGAGTAACTCAGACGGTCAAACTGAGACGGAGTCTAAGGCTGAAGCAATTAAAAGAGCATAAATTTTAGCTCAGATGTCCAAAATTTTCATGCTATATACCATTGGAAAACTAAAAGAAAGATCTACAACTCTCAAGAAGAACATTTTGCCTAAATCAGCCTAGATCAACTCTGAAATCTCCCCAAAGTTAGTGCACGAATTTTCCCCTTATGAAACCTTGCAAAACTTGGAAGAAAGCAAAATCATATCTCAATAGCATCATAAGATCATAGATATTACAAAGCTTTAGTGGGCATTTCAAGCCTTAAAACATCAATGTTTCAAAAATCTCAAATATAAAAAATGCTTGATCAATGAACAACTCAAAATGCAACTAAAGCCTTGGCTTCAAAAGTAGCTTGAAATACAATAACATTTCAAAAGTGGAGTGATGCCCTTAGCCCTTGACTATTCAATCTCTTGCTCTTCACCTGCTTGTGTGGAGGAAAGGTGGGGGTGAGCTTGAAGATCGTGGGTAACAATTTTACAGTTTGTAATAAGCAAATACATTTTCATACATGTTCAATGCAGAAATTTATGTGCATACAAAATAAAGAATGCATTACTCCTATCAACTTAGCATGAACAAATAAACATATCAAATGGTTTGGGTAAGTCCAAAACATGACGCACTACACATTTCCAATGAAATGGTCCTGTGTAGTCGTGAATTCTTCAGGGAGTCTTTGAAGGAGCTCCATGCCAATAGCGGGCAGGCAGGAGAAGCCTATACTTGGGTTAACGTGCACGTGACGGTTCTTGAGGGATTACCACAATTAAGTAACCGAGTCATACCCGTGACAACCTCAGGTGCGGCTGCAGCTTCCTCTCTAGTCATAGCAAACACTCTGGCCTGTGCTTGACCCCTTGGCCTCCCTGGAGGAATAGTCTTCTTTGAAGTTCCAGAACTACCCACCTCTGTGACTAGTCTGGTTCCCACTGTTTCTTTTCACCTTGGCGCTGGCACCTGGAACCCCTCTTGCCTGGTTGCTTAGGGACAGTCTTTGATTAAGCGTCCCTTCTCTCCGCATCAAAAACATGCTCTAATTAGATTAAAGCATTCTCCCTTGTGAAGCTTTCCATAATGCTCACACTGCGGGTTAGTGTATTTGCTCCTCCCTGTCCTTCCAGTGCCTCCTACACTCGAGGCTTGCCCCGAGACTGCTTTCGTCTACTTGTTCTTGATAGGACCACTGCTTCCCACTTCACTATGAGTATGGAAACTCCTTGTACTCCTCTAATTCCTTGGAGTACTCATCCCGTTCTTTGTAGACTGCTACCTGTTTTTCCTTTTTATGCTTACTTCATTTCTGATGTTCTCCAGCTTCTTAGCCTGGAATGCAGCATCTACCAATTGCTGGTAGTCACAGAGATTATGGATCAAGACTTTCTCCTTCATCCCTAGATGTAATCCTCCCTCAAACTTGCGACACTTATCTTCTTCATTGGCCACAACATGAGCTGCATATCTGGATAGCTAAGTGAACTTCAGCTCATACTCACTCACGCTCATATCCCTCTGAGTCAGATTCAAAAACTCCCTGGCCTTCTCTTGAATATAGACCCGGGAGAGGTACTTCTTCCTAAACACCTCCCCAAAATCCCTCTATGTCAACACTGGAGGCACAGCCTGACTCTGTGGCACTGACTCCCACTAGTGGAGAGCATCCCCCTACAGTAAGCTAACTGCATAATCTAGCTTCTCTTCATCGGTGCATTTCATCTGTACCAGGACTCTCTCTGTCCTCTTCATCCATGATTCAACTTCTTCTGGATTGGTGGTGTCATTAAAGTCCACCGCTCCATACTTACGCAGCTTGTCATACTGCCCGCCCCTAACCACTTGAGTCGGCACCAGAGCCTGTGACCCTTAGCCGATGGCATAAGTGAAAGCCTGGGAAAAGGCTTGAAAGAACTGTGGATCCATTGCAAGCATAGGAGGAGGTAGCACCTCGTGCTGCACACTAGGTGCCTCCGAACCAGGAGCAGAATGTGTCCCCGCATCCTGTGAGACATAGGATTCATCTGTGCTCCCTTGGCGAGAGCCAGATTAAGCTAGAGCTCCTCGAGTTCTCCTTCGAGGTGGCATTTTTCACTCCTTTAATAGGAAACCATTGAAAATCTTTAGTTTGTGCAAAACAAATTTCAAAACACATAAAATTGTTCAAATCATATAAAACGATTTCAAATCATAAGAAACACATTAAATCTTTCATGTCCCAAACTTAGAGCCAAACCTGGTCGCTCTGATACCATAACATGTTGGACCTCATTTCCAGAGTCCAACATCTGGAGTCCTAAACTTTGAATTTATTACGCTGTAGGGTCATGATTAACAATTCCCAAAGGTGGTGTGACATCAATCAAACTCCATAATCTCAACTTGTCCTTATCAAGGAAATCATTGCTCTAAGTCTTAATTTATGTGGAAACAAGAATCATCTCCATTGCGGTTTACACCTTAAGATATACTTAATGAGCTAAAACGTGCTCAAGCCCCCAAGCATGCTCTCCCAAACGACCCCTCACTTATTCTGATGTAACTTTCCAAAAAGCACTCCAAAAGATAAAATTTTTTATGGAGAGACAGTACAAAAAGTTAGGAATCTATTGCTTTAAGAATCACTTCGTTTGGGGGTCGGATGGGGAAGTTATACTAGAAGAAATCGAACATACTTATACTATCAATCAAAATTGTACATATCTTGGAATAAATGCCATAACTTTTGATACCAATTTTAGACATATTTTATTTTTATCTTGTTTGAAAGAAGACTTCAAGATCTACAACTCTCATTAAGATCTAAACGACCAATTCCAACGTTTGAAGGGTAGAAAAGAAAGCAGACAATGATGATGTCATTTTGAGATGATGATGATCTCATCAAATAACACTGATTGGGAAAATCTCTATAACTTTCAACACAGACATCTAATTAAGGTGTTACTTATATGGTTGGAAAGAGGATTTCAAGATATACAACTCTTATGAAGACCTCAAAGACCAATTCCAACGTTTGGATGGTGGAAAAGAAAGCATAAAATGATGATGATATTTTGAGACGATGATAACGTCATCAGATGATACTGATTGGGAAAATCTTTATAACTTTCCCTACAGACATTGGATTAAGGTGTTATTTATATGGTTAGAAATAGGACTTCAATATATACAACTATAATGAAGACCTAAAAGACCAATTCTAACGTTTTTAGGGTGGAAAAGAAAGCAGACAATGATGACATCATTTTGAGACGATGATGACGTCATCAGATGATACAGATTGGGAAAATCTCTATAACTTTCCCTACAGACATCGGATTAAGTTGCTCTTTATATGTTTCGAAAGAGGACTACAAGATATACAACTCTCATGAAGACCTCAAAGACCAATTCCAACGTTTGAAGGGTGGAAAAGAAAGCAAACGATGATGACATCATTTTGAAACGATGATGATGTCATCAAATGATACAGATTGGGAAAATCTCTATAACTTTTTCTGTAGACATCAGATTAAGGTGTTATTTATATGGTTAAAAAGAGAACTTCTAGATATACAACTCTCATGAAGAACTCAAAGACCAATTCTAACATTTGAAGGTGGAAAAGAAAGCAGACGATGATGATGTCATTTTGAGACGATGATGACGTCATCAGATGATAGAGATTGGGAAAATCTCTATAACTTTCCCTAAAGACATGAGATTAAGGTATTCTTTATATGGTTGGAAAGAAGACTTCAAGATCTACAACTCTAATGCAGTCCTCAAGACCATTTCCAACATTTGAACAGTAGAAAATGGATCAGAAGGTGAGGATGAATAATAACTGAGACGGTCAAACTGAGACGTAAAAACTCAAACTGAGATGGTCAAACTAAGAAGATGCTGATGTCATACTAAGACGATGATGACGTCATTTTGAGACGGAAGCAAAATCAGACGGTCAAACTGAGATGCAAAAAGTCAAACTGAGATGGAGTCTAAGGCTGAAGCAATTAAAAGGGCATAACTTTCAGCACAGATGTCCAAAATTTTCATGTTATATACCGTTGGAAAGATAAAAGAAAGATCTAAAACTCTCAAGCAAAACATTTTGCCTAAATCAGCATAGATCAACCCAAAAATCTTCCCAAAGTTAGTGCACAAATTTTCTCCTTATGAAACCTTGCGAAACATGGAAGAAAGCAAAATCATATATCAATAACATCAAAAGATCATAGTTATTACAAAGCTTTAGTAGGCATTTCAAGCCTCAAAACATCAATGTTTTAAAAATCTCAAATACAAAAAATGCTTGATCAATGAACAACCCAAAATGCAACTAAAGCCTTGGCTTCAAAAGTAGCTTGAAATACAATAACATTTCAAAAGTGGAGTGATGCCCTTGGCCCTTGACTACTCAATCTCTTGCTCTTCACCTGCTTGTGTGGAGGAAAGGTGGGGGTGAGCTTGAAGCCCGTGGGTAAAAATTTTACAGTTTACAATAAGCAAAGACATTTCATACATTTTCAATGCAGAAGTTTATGTGTATACAAAAATCAAGAATGCATTACTCCTATCAACTTAGCATGAACACATAAACATATCAAATGGTTTGGGTAAGTTCAAAACATGACGCACTACACATTTCTAAAGAAATGGTCCTGTGTAGTCGTGAATTCTTGAGGGAGTCCTTGAGGGAGCTCCATGCCACTAGCGAGCAGGCGAGAGAAGCCTATACTTGGGTCAACGTGCATGTGACGGTTCTTGAGGGACTACCACAAACCCACATAACACAGAGTTTCAAAATCTTGTAAGCTTGATGCCCACAAAGGCACATTTTCTTGAAAACTTGCTTTTCATAAACTTGTTATAT
>JANZLF010000004.1:12535608-12549004 GCA_026546835.1 Erythroxylum foetidum | reverse complement strand
GAGACTCCATTTTCATTTTTATTTTTTTGTGATCGAGTGCTTATATAACTGTCTCATATTCCTTTGTGGATACCGAACTCATTTCAAATCTTGTCCCATACCCTTTAGTGGATACTATGCTTATTAATCGCTAAGTTTGTGGCTCTTTGTGCACATTTCTGATCTTTAAGCTCTTTTCAGACTGGTCACTCAGGTCACAACTCCTTCATCTGATCATGCATATCAATGCCATGAAATGCATTTAGTCACATACTATATTTTCAATCATATTCATTTTATGTGCACAGTTATCCATCGGATCTGAGTCCGGCATTCAACATACAATTGAGAACATATTTCATATTGCACATACAATTTGTAAACACTTCTAATATAGTCCCAAATATCAAACTCCTCAGACCATCAATATCCAGAATTATCATAATCATATTAGTGACAGTTCAATATCTGACAGTTAATCAAAAACAATTCAAATATAGTGAGAAAGCATCTAGGTTAACTCACAGTACACTTCAAAATAGTTATTGCCTTGACGATCAGGCAATGTCTAGATGTTGTCGACCTATTTGTGCTTTTATATCATGTAATGCACACATATTTATACATTACTAACTTTTTTAAGAAAATGAGTACTCAATCATACACATGTGTATGTGCTATGCTCAATGCATGCTCAATTGATTATCCCACGTATGTAACCTTATTCAAAAATCTTGCTCATTCATTCGTCATAGCTTGTATATAACTTGTTTTCAATTAGGTTATGCCTTAAATAAGTTTGATTACCCTAAATTCGTCAATCATACATTCATCAATTCTTTCCTATCATTGTATAATCATACAATTTCCTAAATATTTTTCAGTCATACCTAATTCATTAATTATATCATTTGAATCACATTTGCATTATAACCTCAATTAATAACTTAAACTTATAAAACACTTAATCACTTAATCAAGTAACTTTCTAGGTTCATTTCAAGCCCCAATCAAGTCCAAATGCACGTAAGTAAAATAACTTATCCTTATATGGTCTAACATCACACAACATTTTTTTTCACTTCCTAGCATTGCCCACGATCGTGGGATGGAGCTTATGTAGCTGCCACAATTATATACCCATGATTGTGGGATGAGTGAACTAAAGGTTCACCAACATTTTTCTTCAAAGTTTTTCTAGCTTTTCTCATCTTCATACCAAATTCACACATCTTCTTCATAGTCCATCACTTATACCTCAATGATACGTTAATTATGTTTCAATTTCTCATCCATTCCATATCCAAATTCCAATTCAAATCATTCATTTGGTAGATCACAAATTATGGTCTTTCATGCATTAAAATTAAAACAAGGACTATCATTCATTTGACTATTCATGTAGTCCCAATTCTTTCCCATTTCAAGATCACTATATTAACACCTTTCTTTAACATCAATTCACCTTCATTATAACTCAAATCCTAAACTAATTCATCCATAAAACAATCCATAACCTACAGTTTATACACATTAAGAAAACAACAAAATGGTATCCAAGTTTATGCAGAAATTTCCAGCACACTTCATCATCAACATCATATACAATTCATCCCAATTTCATCATCATAAACTTTCTATTATATAGCATGTCATAAAGAACAATATTTTAGTTACTTGTCTAGCTCAAATTTCCACCTCAATGATCAAACTAATTCAACTCTCCATGCATGCAAAATCATCCAAGTACAATACGAAAATACGATGTTTCCAGCAAAGGTAAAATGATGATAGCAGATTATAGCTATCTTTGAGCATATTTTCTTATATGGATCTTGTAGTGAGTATGAACAAAATGGAAGCAAGGTGTAGAATTTGGGAGGGTTTCGATGGTGAGAGTAAGGGGAAGATTGAGCAAAGTTGAAACTACCCCTGCAGAATTTTGACACATTAAGTGTTAGGTGTCACATTATTACCTTAACATATGTCACTAGGCATGCCTTCCATTTGTCCCATAAATAAGTTTTCAAATGTCACACTTATACTAGGCCATTGTCACTCAATGATCAATGACATTTGTCAATTAATTAGCTATGCCAAATGTCACTCATTTATCTATGTCAAATGTCACTCAATTATAAGCTTAGTCATCCTAATTTTTCATGTGTCCATTTGTCTTACCACTGGGCATTTTTCCTAGACCAAATATACATTTTAATTCATCAATTTTCCAACTGTACCAATTAATTGCAAATGTACTATTTGTAATCAATCAAATCAAAATGCAAGGCATAAATAATAAACAATTAACATCATGATGATTTTAAACCTTTCATACCCTGGAATAAATCAATTGAGTGCATATACATTCTTTGCAATGTGTACTAAATCATAATTCATTTGAGTATCTATCATTATGCATTTGAATTACATGCAATTTATGAATTCTTAATGATATGGCCATGTGCAACAATCTAAACATGTGCAACAATCTAAGGCTCTGAGCCCCAATATGAAAAACGAGCTATTACAATTCTACCCCTTAAAAAATTTTGAGCTCGAAATTCTTACCTAACCGATCAAACAGATGGGGGTAATGTTTCCTCATGTTCTCTTCCGTCTCTCATGTGGCTTCTGCTCTCGAATGATTCCTCCAAAGTACTTTAACTAATGGAATCACTCGATTTCTCAATTGTTTAGTCTGATGACCCATTATCTTAATCGATTCTTCCACATAACTCAAATTACTATAAATTTCAACCTCTTGTGTTGGTAACATGTGTCAAATCTGACTGATAAGTCCTAAGCATACTGACATAAAACACATTATGAATATGAGCCATCTCAGCTGGTAATGCAATCCTGCATGCCAATGGTCCAACTATCTCAATAATCTCGTATGGACCAATGTTGGACACCCCGCCCTTGTGAGTCACGAGCCCGACTTCCCAAGTGACATCTGGACATGTATCCCACATAGGTGGCGTGCCCCCACTAGGACAACCTACTTTTATTATATCCAAACAGAAATTGACCTTAAACATTTTGCATTAGCCTTGGGACAAGTGGCAATACTGTCATTAGGGATATCGAGTGAAGATTCCCTTAGGACGATTTCAAAGAAGGCTTAGAGACCTACAACTTTGAGGAAGACCCTAAGGTAGGATTCTATCTTTTGAAGGTGATCGGAAATGGAACAAAAGATAGGGGAAGGTGAATGATAGAAGAAGCAAAAGACAGAAGAAGCGAAGACAGAAGGAACGAAAAGGCAAAAGAAGCAAAAGGCAGAAGAAGCGAAAGACAGAAGGAGCCAAAGACAGAAGGAGCGAAAAGGCAAAGAAAAAAGGAGCAAAAAGGCAGAAGAAACAAAAAATAGAAGAAGCGAAAAGGTAGAAGAAACAAAAAAAAGAAGAAGCAAAAACACAGAGGAAGATACGTCAGCAAAACACAGAAGAAGATGCATCAACAAAACACAGAAGAAGGCGTGTCAACAAAATACAGAAGAAGACGTGTTAACAAAACATAGAAGAAGACGCGTCAGCAAAACATAGACAATAGCAAAACACAGACGAAACAAAACACAGAAGATGATGACATCACATAGAAGAAGATGGTGTCATCAAAGAGGAAGCAAAACACAGACGATAGCAAAACACAGACGAAGCAAAACACAGAAGAAGATGACGTCACACAAAAGAAGATGACGTCATCACAAGATGATGACATCATACAGAAGAAGATGATGTCATCACAGTAGAACCAAAACACAGAAGATAGCAAAACACAAACGAAACAAAACATAGAAAAAGATGACGGCACACAGAAGAAGCAAAAAGACATAAGATGCAACTCCTCTCTTGAATATTGATCGCGCGTCGTAACACAAATCAAAATTAATTAACTAGACTACTACTGTAGCAGTGGCAAGTCTAGGTCGATCCCACAGAGAGTATGTGTAAAG
Source organism: Erythroxylum foetidum (assembly GCA_026546835.1). Classification (NCBI taxonomy): domain Eukaryota; kingdom Viridiplantae; phylum Streptophyta; class Magnoliopsida; order Malpighiales; family Erythroxylaceae; genus Erythroxylum; species Erythroxylum foetidum. The sequence continues at coordinate 12,545,064 of JANZLF010000004.1, read as the reverse complement.
TTTATGAAAAGAAATTAATCGGTGTTTACATTTAAAGGGGTTTTGGATTTTTAAAAGAATAAATGAAAAGAAAACTAACTAATAAAAACAAAACAAAGAAAACATGCAATAAAATTATAAATGTGGGGAATTTGGTAGGGATCCGGTTCTTCGATTCAATCTCGGCCTACACCCTGACTAAGCAGATTTTATTAATTTGTTATTCTTTAACCTCTCCTAGAAATTATTAATCGTGGGTTAATAATTAACCCGAGTTTTCCCTTAGGTTTTGTTTAATCAAGATACGATCGTTAATTAAACCTAACCACCTAACAATCTAGGATACGATCTTTAGATTTAATTAGGCAGTAGCATTACGAATTAGGAAAATCGATTAATCAAGGCAACAACCACATACGCTCGGGTCATTTAACCTAGGTCATGTTATCCCTAATGATTACGAATCATTAGTCGCTACACATGAATTTCAACATAACAATTACGGATTATATCAAAATTCTAGCAATGGGTTTTGTAATTAACAATCCAATGAACGCATTAAAATCATCACTCACAATACCCAATAAGTTCATATACAAATAACCGAATAATAACGAAAATTTGATTATCCATACACGAAACTTAAATCAGTTAAAATCGGATAACACAATCAATTCCTAATGAGAGAAAGAAACAACAAAATAATTAAAATAATACTTAACTTGGGTCGTCGGCATCGATTTTACCTCCGAACCAGCATCGAGACGTTTAGCTCTTCATGGGTCTTTTTTGATAAATTGCTTCAACCCCTATTTTGTTGCCTCATCCTAATATCCCTTGTTTATCCTTTACTCTCCTCGTCTGCGTTTACCACATTTTCATGCGTTAAATGCAGACTCACGCAGCTGTCATTGTGTTCTAGCTGCTCACTGTGCTAAGGATTGGACAATTAAGTTTGCCAGCTTTAAAACCTTCTGGCGCTCCTTCGTTTCGCCCCTGCGTGCTGCCTTCTTCATGCCGTAGCCAAGCCGACAGCCACCAGCTCACGCCTACGTCAGTGTCTACGCGAGCTGCTGCCGCCAGCTCCTGGGTCACTCCTCCTGTTGCTTCTGTCTACTATTCCTTGCACTGTTGTGGGACAAATAAGGGTCTCATCAACTTAAAACCCTTGCTCTCTTAATTAATTTGTTGCTTCAGCGTTTTGTTCTTTAGGTTACTTCTTCTATTGTTGTTTTGAGCCTCCAATAACTGCTTTTAAATTCTTTTTTTTTCTTCTTGCTCCATAGCAACAAGCAAAAATAAATCTGTGAAAAAAATAACCCAAATGTAATGCTTCCAACTCACTTTAGTTACTTTGCTCCCGAATTGTACCTAAAATCAAATATGAATTAAAGTGAATATCTTAAGCATTTTTATATCAATAATTACTAAGTGTAAATGATTACAAATATCAACAATTAAACACATATCATATATCTTCTATTGGCACCGAATTTTTTTTAAAAATAAGCATGATTAAATTAATTTTTGGGTATTAGTAGTTTAATTATGTTGGAATTAATTAGTTTGTTAATGTGAGTAAGACTATATGAAGTAGGTAATTGAATTAAGTGTTAAGGTGGTAAGTATGTATAAGGGGTAGTTTAGGAAGACCACTTAAGTTGTAAAGTTTTAAGGCTTAGAAGGAAGGGCAAGTTGGTCATTTTAGCTTCATTAAAAGAAAGAAAGAAAGAAAAGAATACTTGTTTTGAATTTGAGAGAAGAAAACGAAAATTATAAGAAGAAGAGGAAGAGTACATCGGTGTAAAGGAAAGAGAGGAGAGAAAGAAGGCTTAGTTAGGTCATGATTTTTCATGGTCTTAAAGAGTGATTTTGAGAGTTATTCAAGAAGGAAAAAGAAAGAGGAAGATTAGAGCTTCCATTAGATCCAAGAAACAAATTGTTTGGTGGAGATTCAAGTTAAGTTGATTTTAAATCTTTTGGAGTTTTAAAGGGTTTTTGGTTCAAAGAGTTTAGGAAAGGCATGGGTATGAGTGTTCTTGGATCAATTTCATGCATTTGATTCTTTGGGTTTTCCAATTTAAATCTCTATTGATTTGGGAATTTTATAAATGTGAAGAAAATCAAGGGAGGCAAAGGGAACAAGAGGAGAGGCATCTTGAGCAAGCTTAAAGCAAGGAATTATTAAGGTGGGTTACAATTTTATGATTGAGAAAGAAGCCATTAATGTTTCTTTAAAATTAAAAATGTTAAATGTTTTCAATTGTGTTATAAATGTGCATTTATTGTTCTTTAAGATGATTTAAGAATGTGTCATATGTTTTTTTTGTGTGAATGAATTTTGGGAATGATTGTATATTATGTTAATGGTTTATAAAAGTATGTGAATGATTTTGAAAGGATACTATGGTTATAAAATTGCTTTTCGAAAATGTGCCACTTTGGGTAATATGTTTAAAAATGTGAAATGCATGTTTATGTGAGTTTGTGGTGGTCCCTTAAGTAAGTCAAGTGCACTTATCAATAGGCTGCTCCCGCCTGCTCGCTAGTGGCATGGAGCTCTTCAGGGACTCCCCTAAGCTCACGGCTACATAAGACCACTTTGCGAAAATGTGTAGTACGTTATAGTTTGGATCCACCCGAACCATTTCAAATGTGTTTATGTGTTTATGATTTGCAATCTTTTTGATGCATTCATTCTAGTTGATGTGATAAATTGCTTGATAAGTTGTGAATTCGAGAAATATGTGTTGCACGGATTTTTAATGTAAATTTTGCTTTTGAAATGAGTATTCAAGAGTTTTTGCTTGTTTCTTGATTATAAAACTGTTACCCACGAGCCGTTGAGCTCACCCCCTTTCCTTCCCATCCACAGGCTACGAGCAAGATAATGAGTGACCGAGCCGAGGTCAAGGCATCACTCCCATTTGTATTTTGCTTTTAAAGCTATACTTTGTAAACAAAACTTTAGTTGCATTTTTGGAGCAAAAATTACTATTCATGTGTCTTCTTTGTATTTTGACTTTTTGAGACATTGATGTATTGTGGCTGAAAATGCCCCCTAAAGCTTTGTAAGAACTCATATTGTGATATTAATGAAAGATATTTAGATTACGTTTATGTTTTTTGTGGATTTTCCAAAAGTTTACTTTGCATTTTTTTCAAGTTTTCATAAGGGTAGATTTTGTGCTCTAGCTATGACGGAAATTCTGGATTGATATAAGCTGAATTGGAAAAAGTTGTCTTCTTGGAAGTTGTAGATGAATTTCCTAGCTTTCCAACGATATATAGTATGCCATTTTTGGACATGGGAATTGAAAGATGTGATTTTTAGAAGTTTGAGAAGCTGTTTGGGATGACATTTTTGGACAGCCACATTGATGTGAAATTTAGACCTTGATAGAGGTAGAAATTGTCTTAAAGTTCTTCATAGAAGTTGTAGAACTTTCTTTTGCTTTCCATTAGTACCAAATTTGTAAAATTTGGTGTTCTGGGTAAAAAGATATGGAATTTAGAAGTTGGGATGTCGGAAGTAGGGAAGAGCAGGCAGTCTCACGATTGCGAGCCGTCGTGATTGCGACGTGGCTCATCTTCGCGAGCCGAGCCGTCGCGATCGCGATGTGGCTTGTTGACTCACCTGAATACTCTTCACTCTTTTGATTATAACTTTTTCGTCCGACCTTCGATTGACCTAATTTTTGAAGCGTTAGATCCCTAAGACATTACTCTATCTCTCCATAAATAATTGACAGCTTTTAAAATTGTTTTGAAAAATATTGATTGAATCAAAGTGAGGAGACCTGTTAAAAGAGTAGGAGTTGGATATTTTTCCAAACATGCTTCAGTGTTTTGGTGATATCTAAATCTGTAGAGCTCCAAATGAGTTGATTCTTATTTATAACTAAACTAGAGACATAGAGATACAAATTATCTAAAGGAATTGAATTTCAATTCAATCCCTAAGACTTTCAGTTTCTGTAGTGAAGTTGGGTATAGTGCACAGTCTCGGTTTAGTAATAGTCTGAAAGTGTTCGGGCCATAACATTTAGAGTTCTAAACCAAATTGAATAATTTTGGTGTCATTAGAGACTTAATGAAGTGGGGAAAAATCTTATGAAGAAGTCTTTTTGAAATTCCTTTTTGATATGTTCCAAAATCTGTTCGGAAGTAAGCAAGATGAGTGAATTTTTTTGAGGTTTGACTTGGTGTGGCATGCCTTCCTTGTGAGATGCGCGTCCAGAAGTCACGTAGGACGTCGGGCACGTGACTCGCAGGGGTGGGGTCCTAACACTTATGGTATCAGAGCAACTAGGTTTAGGTCTAAGTGTAAGATCAAGTTTAGGGGTATCCTATGTACGAATTGGGTAGGTTGAGATATGAAATGTACATGCATTGTTTTAAATTGTTTCACATGCTTTAAAATTGTTTTATATGATTTGAACTGTTTTTACATGAACTGAAGATTTTAAATAGTTTTATATTGAAGGAGTAACTATGCCGCCTCGGAAGAGAACTTGAGGAGCTCTGCCTCGATCTAGCCCTCGCCAAGGGAGCACGGATGAATCATATGTCCCACAAGACACGGGGACACACTATGCTCCTGATTCAGAGGCATCTAGTATGCAGCACGAAGTGCCACCTACTCCTCCTCCTATGCCTACTATGGATCCGTAGTTCTTTCAAGCCTTTGCCTAGGCTTTTACTTATGCCATGGGCTAATGGTCACAAGCTCCGGTACTAGCTCCAGTGGATAGGAGCGGGCAGTATGATAAGCTCTGCAAGTACGGAGCGGTGGATTTTAATGGAACCACCAATTTTGAAGAGGTTGAAGTATGGTTAAAGAGGAAAGAGAGGGTCCTAGTGCAGATGAAATGTGATGATGAAGAGAAGCTAGATTATGCAATCAGCTTGCTGCAGGGGGATGCACTCCACTGGTGGGAATCAGTGCCCCATAGTCAGATTGTGCCTCCAGTGCTGACATGGAGAGATTTTGGGGAAGTATTTAGGAAGAAGTACCTCTCCCGGGTGTATATCCAAGAGAAGGCTAGGGAGTTTTTAAATCTCACATAGAGGGATATGAGTGAGAGTGAGTATGAGTTAAAGTTCACCCAGCTTTCCAGGCATGCTGTTAACATTGTGGCAAATGAAAAAGACAAGTGTCATAAGTTTGAGGGAGGTATCCATCTAGGGATTAAGGAGAAGGTGCTAATTCATAACTTATGTGACTACCAGCAGTTGGTAGATGCCGCACTCCAGGCTGAAAAGCTAGAGAATATCAAGCAAGAGGTAAGTAGGAAGATGAAGAATAGAGAGCAGTCTTTCAGAAAAGGGGTGAGTGCTCCGATAGCTAAAAGGGGTGAGAAGAGCTCCCACACTCAGGGTCATGTAGGGAGTAGCGCCACCAATAAGAGCAAACATTCAAAGGTAGTGTCAATGCATGCCTCATTAGCAGGAGGCAATAGCAGGGCAGAGAGGAGCAGGAACATGAACCCCCATTGTGAGCGTTGTGGGAAGCTGCACAGGGGAGAGTGCTACAAGTTACTAGGGGCATGCTTTCGATGTGGAGACAAGAGACATATGATTAGGGACTGTCCTTAAATTTCTAGATAAGAAAGGTCATAACTTCAAGCCCCAAAGAGAGCAGAACCATTGGGAACCAGGCCAGTTATTGAGGTGGGCAGCTCTGGAACTACAAAGAAGGCTATTCCTTTAGGAAGGCCAAGGGGTCAAGCACAGGCAAGAGTGTTTGCCATGACAAGAGAGGAAGCTGTAGTCGCACCTGAAATTGTCACGGGTATGGCTCAGTTATTTAATTCTGAAGCTTATGTTTTAATTGATTCTAGTGCCACACATTCTTTTGTTTCTGCAATCATGGAATTACATGGTATTAAATTAGTTCCTTTGGATAACTTTTTGATTTTTAACACTCCTTTAGGGAGGCATGTGCAAATAAGTCGAGTATATAGAGAATGTGAGCTCTTCATTAATGGATCTAGACTGGTAGTAGACTTGCTACCTCTAGACCTAAAGGCATTAGATGTCATTTTGGGAATGGATGTTATGGAGAAGTATCAGGCAAAGTTAGATTGTGGCCTAAAAGAGGTGGAATTTGATCTGGGCAACGATAAGAAGGTGATTTTCAGAGGGGACAGAAAAACACCATCACCAAGAATTATTTTGGCTTTATTAGCTGACAGAATGATGGGAAAGGGGTGTGAAGCCTTCTTGGCGTATGTTGTGGACACTAGTGTGAATGAAGGCAGGTTAGAGGATTTTTCAATTGTGAGGGAATTCCTTGATGTGTTCCTAAAGGAATTACCTGGTTTGCCAACGGTGAGAAAAATCGAGTTTGCCATTGACTTGATTCCCGGAATAGCCCCTATTTCTATACCATCATATAGAATGGCTCCAGCTAAACTGAAGGAGCTTAAGGAACAGTTGGAGGAGCTATTAGAGAAGGGGTTCATAAGGTGGGGAGCACTGGTTCTGTTTGTTAAGAAGAAGGATGGAACCTAGAGGATGTGTATTGATTATCAGAGACTCAACAAGGTGACCGTTAAGAACAAGTATCCCTTGCCTCGGATTGATGATTTGTTTGATCAACTGCAGGGAGCAACGGTCTTCTCAAAGATTGATCTCAGGTCTGGCTATCATCAACTCAGAATCAAGGAGTCTGATGTAAGCAAGACAGCCTTTAGAACACGGTATGGGCATTATGAATTTCTAGTTATGCATTTTGGACTGACCAATGCTCCAGCTGCTTTCATGGATCTTATGAACAGGGTCTTCAAGGAGTATCTAGGTCAATTTGTTATAGTGTTTATCGATGACATTCTGGTGTATTCCAAGAGTGCAAGAGAACATGAGGAACACCTCAGGATAGTACTACAGAGACTGAGGGAGAGGGAGCTTTATGCCAAATTCAGCAAATGTGAATTTTGGCTTCATGAAGTAATATTCCTTGGACACGTAATTTCTAAGAAAGGGATACATGTGGATCTAAAGAAAATTGAAGCAGTAGTGAATTGGCATGCCCCGACGACAGTGACAGAAGTGAGGAGTTTTCTGGATCTAGCGGGTTACTATAGGAGATTTATGGAAGGATTTTCCATGATTACTGCTCCACTAACTAAGTTACTAAAGAAGAATCATAAGTTTATCTGGACTGATGAATATCAGAAAAGCTTTGAGGAGCTCAAGCACAGATTGGCAAGTGCTCCAATTTTGACTTTACCCACAGGAGAGGAAAGTTATACAGTGTCTAGTGATGCTTCAAGAAAAGGTTTGGGTTGTGTACTGATGCAAGGGGACAAGGTAATAGCATATGCCTCGCGGCAGCTAAAGCCTTATGAGTTAAATTATCCGACCCATGATTTAGAATTGGCAGCCGTGATTTTTGCCTTAAAGATTTGGAGACATGATCTATATGAGGTTCAGACGAGGATCTTTAATGATCATAAAAGTCTCAAGTACTTATTGAGTCAGAAGGAGCTGAATTTGAGATAGAGAAGGTGGATTGAATTGTTCAAGGATTATGATTTGTTGATTGAGTACCATCTAGGCAAGGCAAATGTCATAGTAAATGCCTTGAGTAGGAAGTCATCAATAGCCCATGTTCAAATAGTTTATTTGTCGTTATTGGAAGAGATGGCCAAGCTCAGAATCAGTTTGAAACAGGAGGAACTTGATTGTTTTGTTGCTACCTTCAGAGTGAGACCGATACTCAGGGAGAAGGTTAAGGAGTTACAAGCATAGGATGCAGAATTGAGTAAGCTTTGAGAGAAAATTCAGAAGGAAAAGAAGTCTGAAGTGGTAATGAGAGATGATGGACTCATGACTATAAGGAATAGGCTCTGCATTCCAAATGTCAAGGAGTTGAAGGATGAGATACTGGATGAGGCACACAATGCACCTTATACCATGTACCCAGGTAGCACAAGGAGTTGAAGGATGAACTACTTGCATTGTTTTAAATTGTTTCACATGCTTTGAAATTGTTTTATATGATAATATATTATTAATTGTCTAATTATAATATATTATTAATTAATAACAAAATAATTAATTGACGAATTACTTAAAAAAATGAGATTTTATTATTTAGGAGTCACAAGCGTGACTTAAGCATATTAGTTAATAATAAAATAATTAATTGATCATTTAATTAAAATAAAATAAACTTTTACTATTATAGGAGTCAAAGACGCAACTTAAGTATTAAGTCTGTAAAAAGATCTATTTTTAATTCATTAATAAAATAAAATTAATTAAAATATAATTCAAAATAATCAATATATAATTACATAATTGATTTATTGAAATCTTACTAATTAATTATTGATTATTAACACGTGAGTATTACTTATGTTATTATTACTGTGACTGAAATATTTTCCCCTTGTTCAATTACATATTCTTGAAATATCTTTAACAAATTTAATTAAAAGTGTTTAGTAAATTGAAATATAATTTCATGTAATGAAAAAATTATCAGTTAGTTAAAATATAATTATATGATTGATTTTATGAAAATGTGATATTTGATTAATAATAGTTATTTGAATATAATAGATTAAATAATTTATTAAATTATACTTTATTTACAAATTAATTATTAATCATTATCTTTTCATCTTATTCAGTTATAATTAGCAATGATTAACATACTATTAATTAACTGATGTATATAAATAGGTAAGTAGTCAAGCCTCAGACTTAATATTCATAGGCGTGACTACCATGCTGTGCATGTTATTTTCTTTTTATGGGAAATTAACACTTATATAATTTTATAACATTTGTTATTAAATAAATAATTAATTAATTAAGTATTGATTTATTAAAATATAATTAATTTATTTTTTAATTAATTAAATAGAATTAGCGCTTATATTTTTCATTTTTATCAAATAGAATATATGTAAACTTAATTTTCTAATATAATATATTAATAATTAATGACAAAAAAATTAATTGACTAATTACTTAAAATAAAATAAAATGTTATTATTATACGAGTTACAAGCTTGACTTAAGTATATTATTGATTAATAAAAAATAATTAATTAATTATTTCATTAAAATAAAATAAAATTTTACTATTATAAGAGTTACTAACGTGATATAAGTATCACGTCAGTGAAAAGAATTATTTTTAATTCCTTAATTAAAAAAATTAATTAAAATATAATTTATAATAAACAATATATAAAAAATAATTGACTTATTGAAATCTTATTAATTAATTAATTATTAATTATTAACATGTAATTATTACTTACCTTATGTTGGACCCCGTTTCCGGAGCCCAACATCGGACATGAGAGCGTGGCGTGAAACATGCTAATGATACATTTAAGGAAAAGGCCCGCGGAAGATTAATGGGCCTACTGGAAAACAAACTTGAAACCTGCTTTCATGTGATTTAAATAAACAAAGCGAAACATGTAAATTACACATTTGAGGAATGAGACCATC
>JANZLF010000004.1:12463842-12475395 GCA_026546835.1 Erythroxylum foetidum | reverse complement strand
CTTAAGTGATCTTCCCATTTTGCCCTTATACATTTTTACTTCTTCATTTTCACTTACACCATACTATACTCTAACTTGATCTTAATTTCTCCATTTAATACTTATAATTCCATCGATTTAATCAATAAATCTTCCAATCATTGACATGCCAATTTAACTCCAAACAAAAACAAGTAATCAATCAAAACCTCAAAACAAATTGAAATCATGCTTATTTAATAAGAAAAGAATTCGGGGGCTAACAATAAGGTCCATTTGTTACAAAAAAACATTTACTTTGGTTTGGCAGTTGAACAAAAATTAGATTAAACTATATGAAATATAACTATGTTCATTAGTATGAACAATGGTAGCAGAGTAGGCCTGGCATGTAGCATCAATGTTTGTGCTTATGGGACAACATCTTATTCCTACCAAGCTCCATAAAGTTGGAATAGACTAACCGATACAAAAGATTTGAACTCATCGTAAGAACCTCAAGCCTATTCATAAAAGAACACTTATCCCACTCCACGAAAAAATCCATTATATAGACATGAATTATACCTTCAAGACAATCTAATACTGCCAAACGTCAAAGGCTTGATTCCTTTTGACAACTAAAACACACCAAAAATCGAATGAACAATCGAAAAAATGCCAACGTATACGATAATTATGAGTAATCTTCATAGTTGTTTATCCTACGGCATGAGGATTGAAAACTGAATTGGGTGCTCAAACCTGTCAGTCATTAAAAAACAAAGCTAAATAGAATTAGAAGAAGCTCTCAAGTGACCAGACTAATGAAGTAGCTTATGTCATGAAAATGAAAAATGGATCAGATTAGCATGAAAGTAATTGCCGACTGAGAAGCATTGAAGTTATGAAATTGTAATGTCAAATTTATTTTAACTCGGCTTGGCAAATATACAAGCATGCTAACTTAATATTTATGCAGCTAAATGCTTGAAACATGAGTTAGGACTCATGAACAAGAATAATCAATCATGGATAAACCACATTTGAACCATTCATAGGCATTGAACAAATATTGAACTTAAGCTGAAATTCGGGTAGACCAAATGAAAAATAACTAGCTAACTTAGAAAAATCATAACTTAAGGTATAAACCTCATAATTTAGTGATTAAAGTTGCTATATCTTCCTCTTGATGAGCTCTAAATGCTCACCAAATATCATAGGGCAGGGAGGTATGTACTAAAAGTTATGTCATGCAAAAAGGGGTTGTCCCCTTTTTGTGACCTGAAATGTGCACCAACTTTGGAGAATAAACTGTATTAATTGGCAAAAAATTATGGGGCAAGAAAGATTCCATTATCTTCATCTATGTCTTAGCTTTCAAAAAAAATTTCCTTGCTAAATTTAGATAACAATAAGGCACCCAAAACAATTTTCTCCCTCAGCTACTCTATCAGACCTAACATTCCAGATTCAACACCTAAGTTTGCACAGGCATAACTTCATGTAGAAGAACTAGAAAAGTGCTAAAAAGTATGAAAAATTGTCCTTAAGATGTCTACTTTTAGGGTATATATGTTTTGCTAACAATATCTAATGACGTTGTCCCTGATATGCCAAAAACAAGAACCTATCCTTACTACCAGGAAACAGGATAGCACCTAAACCATATCATTATTATCAGTAGAATTTATAAAGACATCTCATGTGGCTCCTTCTCTTTACGTGCATAATGAGAATAATAAAAAGCAATAGACATTGTGCAAGAATTACTTCAATGCCTGCTAATCAACTAGCTCATTGACAATAAAGATGCTTCTCGAAACTCTCTTTACTCACTACTTAAGTGGGCTCAACATATTACTTGGTTCTTATTTGATATTGTTTATACTATTCCCTTCAATGATAAGTCGCACCAAGATCTTAAGCATGATCAAATTCCATATTCAACATATGAAGCTTAACTACCCAGAACATCACAGAAGTTGATTATTAAAAGCTAGATATCCTGTTGAAACTTCATCATTAATAAGAAAAAGAAGATATCCTGTAGATGCAGGAAAACAACATGTCAAAAATCAAGTTCAATACCTTGCATGCAAGCTTCTTCAACTTCTCTTGCTTAACTATCTAGAATGTGAAGTCAATAATTAAGGCATCGCTAAGCCTTGATGAATATGAAGTAGAAGAAAGTGTATACCTTAACAAGCAAAACACAAAAGTATGTAGCCAACTAATTGAAACAGGAATTGTAGGCAACAGAAGAAGATAAAAATCTATCACAGGCAAAACATCCATCTGACAAGAATTAATGCATGCCCTTCACCCATAGTATCAATGAACTTAAGGATTGGCACATATATGTCTCCCCTACCCATCCACATGGATGCAGATGATATAAAAGGCATTGCAAATTATCTACCTATCAGACATCTAAACTACTTAAGTTGGCATATTATTAGAAGAGAAAATGAAATATCAATATTTATATTTTCAGCCTCAACCTCTTGCTAGTACTAGAAACAATTACAAACGTATCATGTTACTTGAAATATGAACCCAGCTTACAATATACTAAATTGACAATATCTGAACCAATCTCAAAATACATAATTAATAAATTTCACACTTACTTAAAGAATAGCCTTCAACAATGAAAGAGAAAACTACACACCAAGAGAATAAATAAGAAGAATATTTAGAATAAGCAACAAAAAATGTGATATGTGCAAAGACCAACATCATTTAAAGTTCTATTTATTCTTCAGAAAAATACCTAAGGATACTCTCAAAACAATAAAACCATTAATAACCCGGATGATTTTTATACAAACAGAAAATAATTAATTCCACAAGTACACAAAAATTATGGCTCAAAAATTGGCAAAAAAAAGAAAGAGAGATACTGACTAACAGGACCTAAGAAAGAGAGATGCCTCCTTTTGGAGAAACTTCTGTTCTCTAAATTGGTGGCAAAGCCTGAAATTAGTAAAATATTTCAGCATGTTATGTGTTTTATCCTTAAAGCACGATAAAATGGCTTTCACTCCAAAATTTGTCCAATACAAGAAACAGTTAACAAAAAACAAACAAGAAATGACTATGCCTTTTCCTAATCTCAGCTTAATTTGTCATTCTTGCAATGCTTGTTACTAAAGTAACATTTCAAGTATCTCTTTATCTTCGAACATATCATAAAAATGGAAAAAGATAGATTTCTACTTTTAAGTTTTTGAACGCTAAGCCATTAATATTAACCCCTGAAACCGTTGTATACGTTATCTTAGAAATCATTTCATCTATTTAACGGGTTAAAAAGTTAGCGAGTGAACAATAAAAAATCTAGAAATGTAGATGGAGAAAACCCTAAAGCATCCAGAGAAAGAACAAGAGGGAAGTTAATAAAAGAAGTACCTGACTGAACTTGGTTTGAAGCTGGGAGTTGATTTTGGGCCATCTAAAACACCAAGAGCAAAACAAAATCCCCCTATAGTACTGGGCTTGCTGTTTTCGATAGAAGAAGCAGATGCCATAAGAAGAAGACAAAGAACAGAGCAAGTTGGCAAAATATGGATGGAAAGAGTTGAGAGTGAAATCGAAGAAGTGAAGTGGGAAGCAAAATAAAAAGAGGAGGAAGCATCGGCTCGGCTTATACGATCGTGAAGTTGAGATGTTAGCTTTTAGTTAAAACTAAAACGTCAACGTATTTATTGTGGCACAAAATAGGACCAGCGTTAGTGGTACAGATGATTTGGTGCCTTGCTCCCCTGCCTCAGTCAGTTTCATCCTCTTGCAGCCTAGCCTAGCCTAGCTTATTCTAACTCTGCTCCAAAATCCCACAAGTGTATAGTCGTGTCATATGAAGCTATTGCCACGTGTCTCTCGTCGGCAACAAGAGCGTTAACTTCTCCTACTATCTCCTGGAAATTGTATAATAGCTCTCCTCCCTGCTCTATCTCCCACACCCTCATCAGCCCGTCAGCACACATTAGCGCGTACCCTCCATTTATGCAACCCATCACATTTTCTCTCTCCACCCTCACGTTAAACCTACACACCTCCTCTCTTATCCCTACCCTGCGTACCCTAGCCACTCCCCTGTTGTCCATCATAACGTACGCCTCGTTCCACACACCAAACGAGCTCACCATCATCGGTCTCCTAAATTCTTCTTCATCTAAAATCAACCCTTGGTTCCTCAGATCAAACACTATGTTCATCGAACTCGTACACGCCACCGCCGATTCTTCACTCGTCATCCTGACTCGACCAACAAACTCAGTGAATTCTGTCAATAAATGCCATCCCATAATTGTTTCCGGGTTAGTCAACGATCCTCCAACAAAAGTCAACTCCTCAGTGTTCCCATCCCAAATGTGAAAAGCTCGGCCAGGTACACCGGCATAGAGACCCACCCACCACCGTCGACAACCAGTGAAGTCCACCAATGAGCCATCGTTAACCACGTCACCGAAATGAGCCCTTCGTGGTTGAGCATTCCCATCTAATATCACCACGTGGATATCGCCGTCTAAGCTGACAAATACCAACTTCGCATCGATGAAAACAATGCCTGAGACGGCATGTGAGAAACGCCCTAATCGATCGCGATGTTGTGGATAGAGAGTGCGAATGTGGAGGTGCGTACTGAGATCGAAGAGACGTACAACTCCGTTGGCAAACCCGCAGGCGAGGTAATGATCGGAAAGTGCGATGCAGCGACAAATGAGGGCATCTGCGTCATCTATGTTGGAGGGGTCGAAGTGAAGAGTGAAATGAGAGGATCGACGAGTACGAAAGTTTCGGGCAATTTGGTGGCGGAAGATGAATTCGTCGCGCCACGTGGAGTGGAGGAGTTGGGTGCGGCCCCAAATACGGTGGGTTAGGTGGTGCCAGAGTAGGTCGGAGCGTGAGACTGCGCGCCACATAGAGCAGACCTGGAAGACCAAGATTATAAGAAGGGAATTTCCCGTTAGAATTGGGAGATGAGAAAAACATGGCCATGCATGCACGTAACACCCCATGAAATTATTATTTGTGGTACAACCTTTTCTATTTTTGAAGGCCAATTCTATTCGAATCTTTTAATTACACTAGCTATTTGTTAAGTAGTTCCGAGGTTCTGATTCTCCTTTTGGCCATCACCAATATATTTTCTTGAAAATCGTGTTTGTCTGTTGTTGCACCATAAAAGGGAGGGAGGAAACCTACATTAGTTTATGCAAGTGCTCCAGGCCTTTCCAGTTTATACTTTTTATTATTTCTAAAACTGAATAAGACAGGAATATGGCAAGACAAATACCTAGAGATCATGCAACTATGGACATTTTTCTCATTTCAGCGTGAATTAGTAATTCATGATCATTAACCGAGGACAAATTGAAGAATCCAAAGTAACATTTCACCTACTCCTATTTACTAAAGATATACGGTGGAGTTGCAGGGTGCATGCGCATTCTAGCTTCAATTTCAGAGAAGGAGGGAGGAACTCGAACGTAGTGCCAAGATTTTTATATCGATGGCAGGAAACAAGAGAGACTCGGGACCAGATAGCGGTAGCAGTGTGAGAGAAAAGTCAAGCGAGGGATAAAAAGATGTGCTATGACTTTGCATCTGTCAGATAACAATATTTCAATCAGTTTGGCAGAGAAACGACCAAAAAGAAAAAAAGAAATCAACGTAGAATCGACTTGTCTTACAGTTTAGTTAGACAACCACCACTACAAAACTGTGTCATCACACGTCCCATTAACGAGCGCACTGTCAGCTTCCAAGCGTTGCCCTATTAGTCTGTCTATTTTATTGTCCTTACCAATGGTTATATACCTTCACACTCGCTGCTTTTTAGTGCTGATTTTTTAATTACAAAAAAGATGATTCTTTCCGACTGTGATTGGACTGTTGACATGGAAAAATCATGTCTGCAGATTTTCTTTGCAAAACAACACACAATCACCAACTCATATTACAAAGCATGACTCTGAGTAGGATCCTCATTTTTCTATAAATTCATAGACAACCTGTAAACCTATGGTGTTTCTAAAGAGGAATTATATATATATACACACATAAACATATACATATTGATCAGTAACAGAGAATTGAGGAAAGTAACGAACTACTCTGAGTATATTGGGATAAATAAAATGGAAATTACTTTTGTAAGTTAAAAAAGGAAGGGAATTAGAACAAAGATAAAGACAGACAATAGCGTAAAAATAGAATCAAATCTTCTGTCCAATATTACTTTGTTTTATTTTGTCTTACGAAATCTTAACTATTTATTTTACGAGATTTATGCGAGATCAGTGCAGGACCTATACAAGACTCACATAAATAAATAACTAAAATTTATTTGACACAATAAGACTCCGTAATATTAAACAAAAAATTCTCGTAAACATAGGATTGCAACTAGAAGCATTTTTCCCCATATATTTCTCTTTCATTTCCGAGAAAGGGTTGGCCAAAGACCTGTCTCGTGGAAAGAAGTGATTATATATATAAATATATCTTCTCCAACTTGGCCGTTTCTGCTATTTCTTTGACTCCCTTTTTTGTTGTCACTTCGAATATATTCCTACCTAATTGTACTCGGCTTTTATATCACTTCCATTTAGGACTATTTTAAGAATACAATTAATAAACATTTAATTCAACCATACAAGAAAGAATAAACCGTGCTTTAAGGTGAGAAAGGATAAAAACCTTATATCTGAATCTGAAGTGGCAAGGAGAGACCCGTGTACTTCTAGGCACCAGCAGAAGTTGTTGGATTTGACTGACATCTTTTAAACTTCCTCAACCCATTACTTCGGTTTTATTACTATTTACTGTTGAGACTTATTGACTGGACATTATCGAAGGACGACAACCCCAAGAATACAAGCACTGGCTCCTATCTCTTAACTCTACCTCACCTTCCAACAATCAAAATTATGAAATGATTACTACCACGTCAATATCCGTCTTATGATTTCATCTCTTTACATAGTCTTATTGGTTATTTCTCCATTAAAATTTAGAACCCAACCATTTTTACTGCTTAATTTGCAAGGAAAAGGTACATAATCATTTGCATTAGCTTGATGAAACATTTGTTACATAATCGGCTGGTAACATGAATCTGGTTTGACCTGGTTCTGCCAGCGCTATTCAAACTCTACGTTTCAGGAACTAATGATTAACAGTTACTTATGAGATTGCGTGCATTATTTCGTATCTCACTAACACAAAAATATTACCACACATAGCCGGAATAGAGGTTTTGAAAGTAAGAAACCATAAAGGGAGAGAATTAAAAAGGATAATTACTGAACAAACATCAAACGAATCAAAACAAGAAGGCTGTGACTCTTCGTGTATTAAAGAAGGAAGAGAGTAAGAACGCCTAAATGTTATTCTTTGCGACGTATGAATATGGTCAGGCAGTTCATGTATATGCGGGCCCGGGAGGGTAAGCAACAAGGATATGAACCTTTCTTCGTAAGTCATGTTTCATAGCTCCAAACCGTTGCAGCAATGTCTAAAATGATGTCTCTATCGACATAAAGTTTTTATTTAAGAAAGAAAAAGTTGTCTACAATCCACAGATTTTTGGGCAGGTCACTTATTGATGTGAAAGCTCCGACAAGAAGGGAGAGAGGGGTTTCTCGAACTTGGAAAAGATCATAGCAAGAAAGAAAAATGGCAAATTCAAAAAAGCACTTCCATCCGTAGGCGTCATTTTAATCCTTGGATTGGATGCGATTGCTTACATTCATCAACGCCATTACACTTTGTCAGTTTCGCTTCCAGCTGATTGGAAAAACCAAACAAAGTCGCAGATTACTGTCTGAGAATTGGTGTTCAATGTTCTGCATTATTAAAATCATATAACTCCTATCGGCACGGTCCAAAACGACACTTTAACTAGACCAGGGTAGACCAAAATTTTGTATTGTTGGATCCTGATAACAGGTCATTCTATTTTATTGACCATTTTATCACATCTCTGCCTAGCAAGTTGACACACAAATCTAACACCAACTTCATCTCCAACAAACAGAATCTCAGTGACTAATTACTAAACACATGATTTGATATTTACGTGAACAACCATGGCTCCTAATTCTCATTGTCTAAGAGCACTTACCTGAAATACATTGGCAAGTGCCTGCGCGGCTGCTAGGCGACCAGCGAACCGGGCAGCTTCAATGGCTACTTGGGCAGCAACAGCCTCAATAAAAGGTTCAGGCCATACATCGTTAATGGGTGTAAGTGGACGAATCCTGGATGGCCCAGCTTCATAGTCACCACCTCTTCTCGCAACGTAATGAGTACTGCTGGCATTTCCACGGCCATTGCCGCTGCTGGACGATGATGATGAAGTAGACATTAAATGAGTAAAAAACAAATATATAAAGACGTGAAGCTGTAAAGGAACGAAAGAAAAGAAAAGAACGAGATATGGCCTGCAAAGAAACAAGGACAAAAAGGCGTAGATAAAGACCCAAAGTGGGGGTCCCAGAAGAGGGTGTTTGGGAATCTACATGAATTTAAGTATTACATTTAATTGGAAGAATAAAAAGTATTATGAAATGGTCATGTCACTTTATTATCAGCTTCGTATTACGAGTAATAAATGTACGTATATGTACTCAAATACATAAACGGATAAATATGTGTGTGTATATTTATGAGGTGGGGTTTAAGGGGGACTCCAGCCCTGCAAAGACGGATTGTGATGGACTCGTTGTCTTTACGCTTTGCCACGGTACTTTCAGGTGCTTACAAGGACACCAATATTTGGACTTGCATTTTGCAATCTGTACCAAAGTTGTGATAGCTGTATCGAAAATCGAATTCAATTTTAGCACAGTATTATTTTGATACCGATTAATATTAGGCATTATTTTAAATAATTTTTTAAATTTATAAAATAGTCTTTAAATTTTTTAAAAGTTATAAAATAATATATTATCATATTGTACTATTATAGTTTGTATTTTATAAATTTACATCAACTCTATTTTTAAAAATTATAATAATAAATAATAACCACAATTAATATGAAATAACAATAATTTTCAGATATTTCATATATAAATAATAACTACAATTAATATAAAAAAAGACAATTATCATCATATAAATATAAAATTAACAACAATATAAAGTATTTAAAATATTACAATTTTATCATATATATAATAAATAATAATTATATCAAAATATCCAATAAAAAGAATAATAAGTATCCTTAACTCTCAAACTATTATAATTTACCATAAAAGTTCGAAATGAGGAACCAACCAAGTAGAAGTGAAACCTATAACAAAAATATTTACATTTACAATGGCATTACATATATAGAATTTAACATATACATCAAATATAAGTAAATTTAAAAGAATTCAATAAACAAAAACCAGAAATTTCATTTGGTACAAAATCCTCATTATTGAGAGGAGCCTCATCATCATCGTCATTTAAATTCAATGTACTAAATGACATGTCAATGCTTTCTCAACTAAGATTATCTTCCAAGTCATTCACATTTATCAAATCCAGTTCCTCAGAAACTCAATTCGTCAAAAAATCAATATTATCAATAGAAATTGGATTTGTTGAACTACTTGTGCTATTAAGATTCCTTGTAAACAATAAATTTTAATTATTAAAAAATTATAAGAAATTATATCGAAATTAATAATGATAATAATATACATTTCTCGAAGCTTTAAATTGTAAAAAACAAATACTAAGCCATTCAATCTCTTGTGTTCTAATTTATTCCTTTTCTTAGAATGGATGAATTCAAATGTGCTTCAATTCTATTCACAGCCTATTGTACTCACATATTGACTTAAAATCCGAATTGCAAACCTTTGCAATTATAGAACATCACTTCCAAATTGATCCCACCAAAAAACTATAAGTCATGAGATAACAAAAGTAGCATTACAAACAAGATAAAGTGATAATACATAGAGAAAGCTTTACTATTTGTCAAATATCAATTAACAATCCAAAATCCCCACCACATTGCTTATAAAGCTTCATATGTGATCTCAAGAGATCTTGCATCATTTCATGACCAACAATTATTATAATAGTGAATAGCATTCTTCTACTTTCTTCAAATTTCTTTGTACAATCTTGTTTGAAATATACACTAGGATTTAAAAACGTCATAGCTGCAAACAACGGAGAAGAAAGTTATCTTTCCCATCCCTCATTGATGATTGTAAGATATGTTGTGTATAAAGAAGGCATATGTTTCAGATTGACCTTGATTTCTTTCTTGGCCTTTTCCATACTATAAAAAAATCTTATTGTTGCCTTTGCTTCACTATTAGCTAAGCAAAGCATCCCCACCAAAGAATGAAGTGATAAGAAATTTGTTGCGAATTTCATCACAGCAGGACGCCATAAATTCCTTCTATTTTTAAATTTCTTTCTCATTAAATTCAACACTCATGCATGATTATAGATGAACTTGATCGCCTTTTTAGCTTTCTGCATAGTCTCATCAATAATAGAAAAACACTTAGGATCTATTTTGTTCTCCAACATTAGGTCAATACAATGTGCAGCACAAGGAGGCCAACAAAGTTTTATAGCCTTTTTACTACCATTTTATAAGTAAAATCATTGTTAGTAATGAACTATACAATGTTTTCTAACCTTACTTCATTCACAACTTCGTCAAATATCTCAAAACAAGTATTAGTACTTCTAGTAAGGCCAAATGCATCAATAAACTTCAAAAATATTGAGTCATTTGTAGAATAAACCAAAAAATTAATAATAGGCTCTTGTCTCCTATTTGTCCAACCATCACACATGATTGAACATCCATAAGTAGCTCAATTCACTTTTATTTCTGCGAAATAACTTTTAATTTCAGAAATAAAACAACTCAAAAGTTTACCTCTTAAGTCATCATTCAAAGGATCTTTATATCTCGGACTATAAGAAGCTATTGCATCCATCATTAGTTAAAAATAATAAGACTGATACGTATTGAATGATGAACCTATATCATACCACCATCTAACTACTGTCATATTGTATATTGCGAGTCGCATCTCTTGATTACATTGTACTACAAATTGAAGGTTGGGCTCCAGGAGTTGTCCATGGTGTGAAAAAACTAGTCACTTGCCTTCTTCTCTTCCTCACATCAGGTTTAGGTGCTTCTTTTTGGGCCTGAGATAGAACACTATCAGTACCAGTACCAATACCACCTTCAACATTTCCACAATTATTACAAAAACTAAAAAAACGAACTTTTACTACTAATTTTAAAATTCAACATTTCCCTTTTATCTCCCTCATAGTGATATTCATCAAGCAATATTTTCATTTGTCACTTCATCTCATAACTTACTTTTTTATAAGGTTTCATGTCTCCTTTAACTCAAGCTAAATGTTTCTTTAATCGGGTGATTCTTCCACCTTTTTATTTACATATATTATTATAAGAAATTATATTTGACCATAATTTACTTTTGTAAATTTATTTTCGTTAATAAATGATTAATACCTTATTTACTTTTTTGTATAATTACTAGAACAAGTTTATATGCAAAATTCAAATTTATAATT
>JANZLF010000004.1:12436475-12448508 GCA_026546835.1 Erythroxylum foetidum | reverse complement strand
TTTGAGGTTTCTTTCGTGGTGAGGAATCCCTCCCTCGTGAGATGCGCGTCCAGATGTCACGTAGGACGTCGGGCACGCGACCACCGGGGAGGGGTTCCAACAAATAGACCTACAAATAACAAGTTATTGATTTATTGCTCAACTGATTCAACTTGTTGACCAATCCATCAAGAGGTCACATGGAGTCGTAAAAGATGTGTTAGTAAAAGTAGATAAATTTATTATTCCTATTGATTTTATGGTATTGGATTTTAAATTTGATAAAAATTGTCCATTGATTTTGGGTAGGCCCTTTATAAGTACTGGTAAGGCATTAGTTGATATGCATGAGGGAAAACTTGTTTTTAGGATTGGTGATGAGTAGGTTGAGTTTAATATGTCTAAATCTTTGAAAAAATTGATGGATGGTAATGTATGTATAAAGACTGATGTTGTGGATGAAAGTGTGAAGGAGGTTAAAGACAAAATTAATGAAGTTACTAAAGTGCATAAGGATGAGAGTGTGAGAGAAGGGATTTATATGAGGAAGTTGAGTTAAAGAAGTTAAAGAGACTAGATATACCTACACCACCTTCTTTCGTTAAACCCCCCACTTTAGAGCTTAAACCCTTACCTCCCCATTTGAAATACACCTTTTTAGGTAAGAATCATTCCTTATTCATCATTATCTCGAACCAATTAGATTTTAAGCAAGAAGAGAAAGTGGTGGAGATCATTAGGAAGAGGATGAGAGCTATGAGGTGGAAAATTTTTGATATTACGGGGATTAGCCTAATATGGTGATGCATAGCATTAACCTAGAAGAAGGGTGTAAAACTGTGAGAGAGCGACAGAGAAGGTTAAATCCAAACATGCAAGAGGTTGTGAATGAGGAGGTAGTAAAGCTCTTAGATACAAGGATTATTTTTCCCATTTTAGATAGTAAGTGGGTGAGTTTGGTATAATGTGTGCCTAAGAAGGGAGGAATGACAGTGATGGAAAATAAAAAAAGGTGAAAACATTTCCACTAGGACCATCACAAGTTGGAGAGCATGTATTGATTACTGAAAGCTCAATTTGGCCACCAAGAAAGATCACTTCCCTTTACCTTTTATGGACCAAATGATTGAGAGGGTGGTCGGCCATACATTTTACTATTTTCTTATTAGATACTTAGGGTACAATCAGGTGGTTATATACCCACAAGATCAGGAGAAGACAACTTTCACTTGTCCTTATGGTATTTTTGCTTATCGAAGGATGTCATTTGGTTTATACAATGCCCCTGCTACATTGGAAATGTGTATCATGGCCATATTCGCAGACATGAATGAGAACTTCATAGAGGTATTTATGGACGATTTCTTTATCTTTAGAGATTCTTTCAAAGTGCTTCAAAGATGTGAGGAGTCTCATCTAGTCTTGAACTAGGAAAAGTGTCACTTTATGGTCCAAGAGGGAATTGTATTGGGCCATAAGATATAATGCAAGGGGATTAAGGTGGATCGTGCTAAGACTGAAGTAATTGACAAGTTACCACCTCCCATTAACATTAAGGGCATTCGAGCCTTCCTTAGTCATGCAAGGTCCTACAAACAATTCATCAAGGATTTTTCTCTTATTGCTAAACCCTTAACTCATTTATTAGTTAAAGATGTACCTTTTTTTATGATGCTTGTTTGGATGCTTCAAACAGGTTGAAGAAGGAACTTATATCAGCATCCATTCTAACATCGTCAGATTGGTCTCTTCCTTTCGAGATTATGTGTGATGCAAGCGATCATGTCATTGGTTGTGTCCTTGGTCAGTAGAAGGAAAAAGGTTGCACACCTTCTATTATGAAAGCAAGATCTTGAAAGGAGCACAACTGAATTACAAAACTATGGAAAAGGAGTTGTTTACTGTGGTATTTACATGTGAGAAAATTTTTTCTTATCTTTTATGCTCACACGTCATAGTTTTTACAAATCATGCAGCATTGCGATATCTTTTTATGAAGAAGGATGTCAAGGCTATGCTTATCCGATGGGTACTTATGCTCCAAAAATTCAACATTGAGAATAAAGACGAGAAGGGAGCAGAAAATATTGTAGCTGACCACCTCTTAAGACTTGAAGGAGGGCTCCATAAAGAAGAAGAGGAAATCGAGAAGAGCTTTCTTGATGAGGCTTTAATGATTGTAGATAATACTTTTCGTCCTTAGTTTGCAGATATTACAAACTACCTCTTAGGTAGTATTCTTCCTTCCAATCTTTCTTCTTAAAAAAGGAAGCGGTTTGTATTTCAACATTCTCATTATATTTAGGATGAACTTGTACTTTATAAGATATATATTGACAGTTTGATTCACAGGTGTATTCCTGAAGATGAAATGCCTAAAATTTTGATGCAATGTCATAGTTCACTTTATGCAAGGCATTATAAAGCTAACAAGACTGCAACCTGGATCCTAGAGTGTGGATTCTATTGGACAACCTTGTTCAATGTTGATCAAGATTTTTTGCTAAAGTGTGATAGGTGTCAAAGAGTGGGTAACATATTGAAGAAGGATGAGATGCTACTTTCAAACATCTTGGAGGTGGAGACCCATATGACTATGATGATGGGTATGAAGAGAGGGATTTTGAGAGGGGTAGATAAAAAGGCATGCAAGAGGTGCCGGAGGAGGTCCAGGCTGTGCAATAATGGCTAGACCACAACAAAATAGGCAAGATGAGTTCCACAACTTAAAAGTAGTAATTCTAGAGTTTGAGGGTAAGTTAAATCTAGACCTTTTATTAGAATGGGTGTGCACTGTTGATAGGATATTTGAATGTAGAAATGTGAGTGATGAGAAAAAATTGAAACTTGTTGCGATGAAATTGAGAGGTTATGCTAGTTTATGGTTGGATAATGTTCAGAAGAGGAGAGATAACGAGCATAGACGTAGGATTGCAACATGGTCTAGGATGCGAGAAGAAATGGAACAAAACATTTATGCCTTCACAATATAAGCAGAAAATGTTGAACAAAATGATGAGTTTGAGCCAAGACCCACTCTCGGTTGAGGCATATACAATGGAAAAAAAATCCTACAACTTTCATCAAGACAAATGGAGACCCATATGGAGATTTAGGTGTAAAGTTGGCAAAACAGGCAGATTAAGGCTCAAGTTGATTGGAGAAGTTTAGGTCAGATTTTGGTGAATAAGTTCTGGCAGAAATAGTCTGATTGTGAATGAATTTTGGATCGATTGGCTGGGAATTTTAGGAAAAGATCTGGATGAAAGTTGTAGGATTTTCTGTCTAGTTTCCAAAAATATTAAGTTTGCATTAATCAAATGTGTGGTTTGGGAGATATGATAGATTTAGTTAGAGTGGGGCAAATCTGACGAAAAGATAAAGGTGATGTAGAAAATGAATAGTTTTTGGAAAACTATCAAAACCCAAATGTTAGTTTTGGAAAGCTCCCTAATGATAAATCGTAGTAAAACTTGGCTGAATTTTTTTGATAAGAAAAAATCACCACTCCAAGAAATGGAAATAAAATCATCATATAAATAAGAAAATGTTGCAAATGGAAAGTCACAAAACTGCCCCTCATTGCACTCCCTTATGGCCTTCAACCTTAATTGACTTTAAACAGAAAATTAAGTTTTTAAAATAACCAATAAAATAAAGGAAAGATAACACAAGTTCAAAATGGAAATAATGAGCATTAGACGCTCTTATTAGCTTCAATCAAGTGATCGCTACTCGATGCCACTAACCAATAGAGCAATAGCCTCCTTGGACGTCTTGGGCTTTTCTAATGGGCTTTTCAAACTCATCTTCATCATAAGGTAATGGATCAATATGAGCTACAGCCTTGCAAAGCCCAAATGGCTTCAAATGGACACGCAACTTCATGATTAAGCCCAAAAAATTATCATCAGTACTTTCCTCTTCTCTGATGGGACCATCTTCATCATTTGGACCCAAGCCCATGTTTGCAATGTCTGTTAAGACTTTGTTGGATCGACATCCATCAGTTTGGTTTGGTTTAAAATAAGAAAACAAAGTAAAAGTATCCTAATGAAAACAAATTAAAGAACATTAATTTCATTGATTTGTTGTTCTTTTACCTCTCTTTGAACTATTGATCATAGATTAACAAATAAACTTAGGTCATAGTTAATTAAGAAGAGTTTGTTAATTAACTCTAGCTATCAAATAACCTAGGAGACGCTCATTAAGTTTAATCAAACAGTCGCCTTATAAGTGAGCAAAATAGATCAATCTAAGCAATAATCACATAAGCTTGGATTATTTAACCTGGGTTATGTTATCCCTAATCATTATGAATAATTAATTGCTGCAAATAAGTCAAAAAATGATTATGTATTGTATTCGATTCTAGCAATGGGTTCATAGATAAAAGTAATCAAATAGTGCATTCAATCATTCTTACACAATCCAAATAATAGACATATGATAACACAATCAATCCATAGGAGAGAAAGAAACAACAAATATAAGGAAGAAATACACTTAACTGAGTCGTTGGAATTAATTTCACCTCTAAACCAGCATCCAGATAGCTACCTAATTGGTGCTTAATTGATTATGAAATTATTTGTGATTATTGACATGAAATTGCTTAAGATATTCACTTTTGACTCAAATATGATTTTAGGTACAATTTGGAAGCAAAGAAGTTAAAGTGAGTCGAAAGCATGACATATGGGCCATTTTTTTAAGATTTATTTTTGCTTGTCTTCACTGATCGAAAAGAAGAAAATAAAAGTGAAGAAGAAGATAAGAAAAATGAAAGAAGAAAGAACAATTAAAGTGGCTAAAAAATCTTGGAAATTGCATGTTCCATGCAATTACATGCATTCAAATTTAAAGGACAATCATGCTTAAGAGGAAAACGCTGCAGTAGGGGGATAGTCAATAACACAAAATGACAGTGTATAAAAGCAACTGGAGGTAAGGAATGACCGCGTTTCATGCAGATGTTCCGCGTTGAGCACAGATGGTGTCTGTGTTTCACACAGACAATGTCTAATGCAGGCATCCTACGGAAATACAAGAGAGGGAGGTTGCGGGGGTTTTGACAGTGAAAAATTATGTGGACCAAAAATCATGAAGTTAAATTGTCCCATCAAAAGAATAGTGTGGTGCTGGCGTGAAGAGAGGCGTGCATAGAAAGGTGCAGTAGAGAGCGGACTGCAACTTGATGGCTGTGGTTTAGTGGCTGAGAGAAATTAGAGAAGATTTGCGGTAGAAAAGAGGGCTGCTAATAAGGCAGTGAAGGAGAACTGAAGGGGCCTTTGGTGAGGCGAAAATATGGGGGCTGAAGCATTTTTTAGGAAAGACCCATGAAGGGTTAGACATCCCAATGCCAGTTTGAAGGTGACATCAACACTGACGATCCAGGAATTGAATGATGAAGAAAAAGGTGAAGAGACATTCGAAATATTTTCAGAGTGTATAGACTAATTCGAGATTAGGAATTTAAGGATAGGGAAGATGCTAAATGAGGATGATGATCAACTAAAGCCCTATCCGGAACTACCTCATATGGAGGAGTCGTATGTGACATTTAAAAATCACAATTTTGTCGCGTAAGGAGGAAATAAAGAGTCGAGCCAGTGACCCTAAACAAGGCACTTCTTGGGAGGTAACCTAAGGGAAGTAAACTTCTTTTCCTTTGCAATTCTGAATCACTTTTTATAAGCATGTGTGTTTTTGAATTTGTTTGTTTTACTTGTTTTTAAGTTGTCAATCAAAATGAGAGAAAGAATAAAACAATTGAAACAAACATTTTATCATATTCTATTACTTCTGGGAATATATAATCATGATTAGAGTATAAATTGGCTGGAGAATTTCATAGCAACTTTAGCTGTACTTTTGCTCTTGTGATTGGTCGATATACGTTATCTTTAGAAGAGTAGTGACTAATGGTAGATAAAACCGTTGAGATTTTAAGCCTTATTTGACTGACATAACTAGATCAGCCTGATTGCTTTTTGATAATGTGTGAATTCATGACATGTAGATCTATATTTTTCATTGAATTTCTATTTAAGAACACATTTTTATCACATGCATTAACATGGATACGATTAGGTATTCTTTGTTTTTCATAAACTACATTATCCAAATAACTTATCATATTGACATGATTTTTCCCTTGATAAACCCCTTTGAGCTCTATTCTTTCTTTTTGTATCAACCATATTACATGCTTTAAACTTCACCAAATGTTCTACCCAAGTCATAAAGCTAGTGGAACACTTATGACTGGTGTTTCCACTAGTGACTGGTGTGTTTGTGGATGTAAAAAAGTGTGAGTGTAGGGGTGTACATATGTATGGGTTGGTTAATGTAGGGATGTTTCGTCATGTCTTTTCATTAAAATTCCCATGTTGATTTAGTTTATTTTAATTTTTATAATGAAAAGAAATAAAGAAAAGAGAAAAGAAAAAAATAGAAAAGAAAGTAAAATGAAAAAGAATGAAAAAAGAATGAAAAAATTGTTTAAAATAAATGAATCAAGGGGGAATCGCATTTATGTTGAAAAGTTGTTTATGGTTTATACATCTTCCTAAAGTTGTAATGAATGTGTTATTTGAGTATGTTGAATATGAGGTCGATGTTGGCTTGGAAGGTTCACTCTTGTGATTTCAATGAATTATTAGCATAAATTGTATGAGTGATTCCTTCGGATTGGTATATGCTTCATATGGTTTGTGTATGAGAGTTGAATGTGGTTGTCAAATATAAATGTTGCATTCATCATAGTTGACGGTACCTAGTTTTTGATGAGTGTTGCTTTGTTTCACTAGCTTTGATGACTTTCATACTACTTGACCCAAATACATCTCACCTTACCTTTGCCCACATTACAACCCTAAAAATTCCTTTGATTTGTGATTTTGCATGTGAACATTAGTGGTGGAGAAATGAAATGATATGCAAAGTTATAGATTGTTATGATCATGAATGGTGTTGAGTGTACGCATGGATATACTTTAGTTAAACACATTTTCTACGTCTACCATTAGATTGCTTAGTTTTAAAGATGATGAACGTTGATTCATCATGAGTAAAAGCTTAGAAAGTTAACATCTTGCTATGATTTTTTAGAGTCACTCATCTTTGCTTGTGATTATATATTCTTGGAACATATGGGAAATGAGTTAACGTTTTGGGTTCTTTGAGCTTAATTTTAATGTTTTGCCCTAAGACATCTAAAAGCTAAGTATGGGGAAATTGATTGGTGCTTAATTGATTATGAAATTATTCCATAACACTTAGTGATTATTGACATGAAATTTTTTAAGATATTCACTTTAACTTATATATGATTTTAGGTACAATTTGGAAGCAAAGAAGTTAAAGTGAGTCGAAAGCACGACATATGGGCCATTTTTTGAAAATTTATTTTTGTTTATCTTCATGGAGCAAAAAGAAGAAATTAAAAGTGAAGAAGAAGATTAGAAAAATGAAAGAACAAAGAAGAATTAAAGTGGCTAAAAAAATCCTAGAAATTGCATGTTCCATGCAATTACATGCATTTAAATTTAATGGACAATCATGCTTAAGAGGAAAACGCTAAAGTAGGTGAATAGCCAACAAAACAAAATGACAGTGTACAGAAGCAGCTGGAGGCAAGGAATGACTATGTTTCACACAGACACTATCTGCAAAATGCAAAGGAGTCCTGTAGAAATGTAGACAGTAGCTGCATTTAACGCAATGTTGAATACAAGAGAGGGAGGCTGCGAGGATTTTAGCAGTGAACAATTATGTAGACCAAAAACCATGAAGTTAAATTATCTCATCAAAAGAATAGTTTGACGCAGGCATAAAGAAACTCGTGCATAAAGAGGTGCGGCAGAGAGTGGGTTGCGGCTTGATGGCTACAACTTAGTGGCCGAGAGAAATTGAAGAAGAGCTGCGACAGAAGAGAGGGTTGCATAATAAGACAGTGAAAGAGAACCAAAGAGGTCTTCAATCGGGATACAACATGGGCTAAAGCATTTTTTGGGAAAAGACCTATGAAGGGATAGATGTCCCAACATCGTTTTGGAGGTGACATCAACACTAAAGACCCAGGTTAAGTATTTTTAATTATTTTTTTGTTTCTTTCTCTCATTAGAAATTGATTGTGTTATCTTATGCTAATTTATTTAGGTATTGTGTATGAATGATCAAATTTTCATTATTGTTCAGTTATTTGTGTATGAACAAATTAGGTATTGTAAAAAGATGATTTTAATGCATTCATTGAATCGTTTAATTGAAAACCATTGTTAAAGTTTCGATATAATCTATACTTGTTATGTTGAAATTCATGTGTAGCGACTAATGATTCGTAATCATTAGAGATAACATGACCTAGGTTAAATGACGCATCGTATGTGGTTGTTGCCTTGATTAATCAGTTTTCCTAATTCATAATACTACTGCCTAATTAAATCTAGAGATCGCATCTTAGGTTATTTAGTGGTTAGGTTTAATTAATGATTGTATCTTGATTAAATAAAACCTAAGAAAAAACTCGGGTTAATTATTAACTCACAATTAATAGTTGCTAGGAGAGGTTTTGAGAACAAAAAATTAAAGAAATATGCTTAATTAGGGTGTAAGCCAAGACTGAACCAAAGAACTGGTTCCCTACTGAATTCCCTACTTTTATCATTTTTTTTTGCATATTTTTCTAATTTGTTTTTATTAGTTAGTTTCATTTTATTTTCTTCTTTTAAAAAATCCAAAACCCCTCACTAAATCTTAACACTAATTACTTTCATTTCATAAACTTTGCACACACTCTTTGTGGGATTAACCTAGACTCACCATTGCTATAGTAGTAGTATAATTATTTTATTTTGATTAGCGTAACGACGTGTGATCACTACCCTCCATGGTCTCTCCATGTGTGAGAACTTTATTGCACTCTCTTATCTCCTAAAGGCTCCCAAAGCTTCAGCCAGAAAACACTCATGTTCTTTCATTTCCCTCGCTCTATTGTCACATGTCTATTTATATTAAAACTAGGGTTTTGAGAGGATATGTGTAAGAGTCACGTCCATGACATGTATGGTGCACTTGCATAGGCGTGACTCAAGTAGTCACGGCCATGACATGTTATGGTGCATAGCACTTTGTGTCATACCGTGCACCATTAGTCACGCCCATGGCACTTTGTGTCATGATCGTGACTTACATTCACGTAACTTTTCTCTTCATCTTCATGCATTTTCTTGTCTCCTCTTGCTCTAATCCTTCTTTTTCTTGTTCCATGGAGACAAAGGAATGTGAATCTTCAAAAAATGGCTAAAATGTAGTACTTTCAACTCACTTTAGCTCGTTAGCTTTCGAATTGTACCTAAAACCACATTAAGCCAAAGTGAATATCTTAAGCACTTTCCTACTAAGTGTTATTGAACATATTCATCATCAATTAAGCTCATGTCAATGAATATCTGATTATACCCTGAGTAACCATCCAAGAAGTAGTAGAATGAGTGACCAGCAACTTTTTATATCATTTAATCTATAAACGGGAGAGGGAAATGGTCCTTTTTAGTCACCATGTTGAGTTTACAATAATCTATGCACACTCTCCATTACATTCAGTCCACCCTTCTCTAGTACACGCTGGACTAAACTGACCCATTCA
Source organism: Erythroxylum foetidum (assembly GCA_026546835.1). NCBI lineage: Eukaryota > Viridiplantae > Streptophyta > Magnoliopsida > Malpighiales > Erythroxylaceae > Erythroxylum > Erythroxylum foetidum. Next base: position 12,438,874 of record JANZLF010000004.1, on the reverse strand, counting down.
CTATCGGATATAGGATAAATTATCCTTGCAACTAAGAGTTTTACCACTTTTTTCTTGACCATTTCTTCCAAGTAAGGGTTCAATCTATGTTGATGTTCCATCACCGCTCTATATCCTTCTTTGAGGTTCATTAAACTTGATCGAATGGAGAAGTTTTACAATTTCTTATTCCTTAAAATACTGCATGTTCATTGGTTGAAAGTGTATAAAGCTTAGCAGTGTACCATAAGTAAAAGCAACTCCCAATCATATAAATTTTAACTTTCCAATTAAAACTCATATATTGGTAAAGAAAAATCTTATGCTAGCAATATTCACTTATAAAATATCATTTGAACAAGACTAAGCATAAATATTCATTTCATGATCAAATGAAAACCATTTGAATAAACTCAATTTAAAGTACACTCATATGTCATCAATTCTTTTGCAAATAATCTAGTAATATAAAATAGCTAAAATACACTCACAGTTTTGTGACTTATCTCCCAACACATTCACGCATTCAGTGCCTATCCTTTACATAGATAAAGTGCATTTTTCTTGGGCATTTATTTCCAAATTAGGAAGTAAGACATTAAAACTATAGTTCGGTTTAGCCAAATTCAAGATTAATATTCAATTGCATAACAAGTACGCTAATCATACTTTTGCCTGTTTTGTAAGCTAACCTATTGGTCTCCATTTTCAAATATAACTTCAAAATTCACTTAAATATCATATTTTACCCATTCTAACTTAGTAATTTCTTCAAAACACAATCTCACCCAATTTAATTCACTATATCAAAATCATGCATTATGAGTCACGGTTATAACCCCTGTCTAGAATCCATACCTCCACTAGTTCCTTACATTTCACATATTAAACGTTCAAATTAGGTTTCTAAGTCTTCTACACATTTATTCCCCTATGTCTTTAGGTTTTATATCATCAAAAATCATGCCATTTAAACTTCAAAATCATGAAAAATGTACCAAATGTCTCAAGTTGTTTTAACACATGGGCAGTATCAGGTTACCATTTTCAATCTCAAATTTCAATATCATTCATCCCTAATTAGGTCCAGGTTTCTTCTAGATATTTTTATTACTATGTCTTAGGTTTCAGATACAGTTAGAATCACCCAATTTACAAGTCTGTAAGCTAAGTTATGGCTAAAATATTGGGACTGGTTTAAGTTAAGGTAAGGCAGAATTCCACTACACATTCCTCTCTTGTCATATTCAAATAATTTTATACAAAGAAACATCAAAGTAATACCAAGAAAACATTGATCTTAAACACATTCATCTCACTCAAAAAAACACATAAAATTAGAAATTTAAGTAAGGAAACTTAGCACTTTTTCCTCCAATCTTTCGAAAAATTAAAGAACACTTAGTCTTGATCAAGCTCTCTTCAAATCATACTCCAAAACCCATCAAAAATTAGTTACAATCTCCTTCTTGCCTCCTTGGACGAAACTTCATTCTTTCTTCTCTTCTTTTTCTTCTTTTGTTTCACTATCATGTTTATGTGAAAAGAAGGAAGCAATTGGTCTTACTTTACTCCTTTAATATCCTTTAGTGCATTACATATGGCATTTTCTAATTGGTGATTTTTTAATGATTCATCAACATTCAATTAATCATGCTTAATCTTTAAGAAAACTTCTAATTAATCATTACGTGTGACTCACAAATCCACTTACACCATTTATACAAAAAAGTCCAAATTAGCCTTAATGAGTTTAATTCACCAACTAACTGGATTAAATCCCAAAAAATATTTCACAACTATCTTATCATTAAATTGACCTTGAATTACTCTAATTAAGGTCAATACTTATTCATTGGATTCTTTCAAAAATTTTGAATGGGTTTAAAATCATCAATATCCATTATTTTCCAGAAAGGGCATTTTAGTACTATAATTTTGGATTACTCGATTCTTTGTTGGGCCCCGGTCCCGAGAACCGGATTCCGATCGCTTTGATACCACATATGTCGGGACCCGACCCGGAGACCGGACCCCAACTGTTGGATCCGAGACCCGACTACATGGGACTCATACTTATTACACTTGCTTGGACACCATAGATGTCGGATCTCGTGACCCAACCACTTAATTATCGTAATCCTGAAGCCTTGTGCTCATAATCTTGCGAAACCCTAAGCTGTCACTCTGCTTCCATTTAATGCAAACTTCCTCAATTTAAATTCAATTGTTACTAATTTTGTAGGGAGATAGATACATGTCTTATGAAGCTAATGGTCCAAACCTCACCCCATTTGGAGGTCGGACGAAGGAGTTATGACCTGACAAACTCAACGCGTTCGGATGCTAATCTCAATCGAACATGTTTTGGCGCAAATGCCATAACTTTCACTATAGATGTCGGAATGACTTCATTCTTG
>JANZLF010000004.1:12345586-12365263 GCA_026546835.1 Erythroxylum foetidum | reverse complement strand
TTTTGTATATGAGTGTGTTTAACTTTTAGTTAGAATGAATGTGCATGTGTTAGTATGGAATGTGCAAATGTTGGGAGCCGGGTTTTGGAAATTTGGGAGCTCGCCGCGACGAGCCAGCCATTCGTCGCAGTGCTTCCCTTAAGAGTTCGTCGCAGCATGGATGCTGGTCTTTCACCGCGGCAAGCTCTCATACCGCAGCGTGTCCCATGAGAGCTCGCCGCGGTGAAGCCAAGGTTCGGCCACGATGAACCCTCTCCTGTAAGGCGTCCGCCGCGGTGAGTATTTTGTCGCCACGATGAACCCGCCATTTTTCTCCGCTGCTAATCCTTTAATTTGAATGTTTTTGACCCCTTTCCCCTGCGCGATCCTTACTCGACGACCCTGAGCGGTCACCTGGGGATAAGAAATGGGACCCGAGCCCAGCAATAATAGTTACCTTTGTTCTAGTATAACAACAATTAATATTGTTCTTTCTTTTATGAGATAGTAAAATCACAATAACATCAACATCCCGTAGGAATCCTACTGAGATATAGGGTCTGGAGATGTCCAGACGTAGAATATTTTCAAATTATTTTTAAACTTGTAAATTTTCATTAATGGATATAAGTTGTTTTTGATTTAGTTAACTACTAAATAAATATGAATTTAGTTTACTAACAATTAGGATAAATTAATACGAATGCTAACAGGAGATAAAGTTAATTAGCAATACTAAGTTAGATATGGAATGGAGGTTCCTTAGCACTATTCACCTCTCTTTTTCTATGACCTACCCTTGCCCTGCTTGTTGGGCTCGTTTTCAGAACCCAGCTCTTGATTTAAAAATCAGAGCACGTGAGTGTGTGTATTACCTTGTAGGGTTGTTCCAATGAACCCTCATTAACCATCATCCCATATGGGTAGCGTGCCCACACCAGTCAATTGTCAAAAACCAACTCATTTCTCCTATTTCTAAACAGACTTTAGGAAACCTAAAATCAGAAATTAAATTTGAATTCTTTAGAACATTTTTCCTCATTGTCTTAAGCTTCTAATGACACCAAAATCGTTCAATTGGGTCCGAAAATCTAAAAGTTATAGCGCCCAAACATTTCCGAGCTGTTACTAAACTGAAACTGTACACTATACTCAACTTCCTCCCAAAAATTGAAAGTCTTAGAGTTAGAATTAAAATTGAATCCTTTAGATAATGTATAGCCCTATGTCTCTATTATATGTAGAGACAAGAATCATCACATTTGAAGCTCTACTGATTAAGATATCACCAAAATACTGAAACATGTTCAGTAAAAATATCCAATTCATGCTCTTCCAACTGATACTCTTACTTTGATTCGATCAATATTTTTTAAATCAATACTAAAATTTATAAATTTTTGTGGAGAGATATAAGAATGTGTTAAGAATCCGACGCTTCAAAAATAAGGTCATTTTGAAGTTGGACGACAAAGATATGATCAAAAGAGTGAAATATGTTCAGCTGGACAGGGGGGGACCTACGGGTCGCGATCATGCTTGACTTTCGCAGCCGCACTCCAGGTCGCGATCGTGCTTGACTTTCGTGCCCGCGTCGCGACTTTTTGCGCTTCTCCTCCTGTTCTTCTTCTTCCGATATCGCAACTTCTAAACTTCATAACTTTTGATTCAAAACTTCAAAATTTACAAAATTTATATCAATGGGAAGCTAAAAGAAAGATCTACAACTTTGATGAAGAATATAAAAAAAAATCTACCTCTATAAGGTTCAAAATTTCAATCAAAATGGTTGTCCTGAAAGTTCCATGCTAAACAACATCCCTTCTAATGATCATATCTTCCAACTTCATTGTCCAAAAATTTCATATTTTATACCGTTGGAAAGTTAAAAAGATAAGCTATAGCTTTCATGAAGACAATTTTGTCTAATTCTTCTAAGATCAATACAGTATTTCTCTCAAAGCCAGAGCACAAAAGTTTTACCCTTGTGAAAGACTTGAAAATTGTCCCCATTTCGCTTCCTCTCATGCAACATCATTTTAACCATCCAACTACATTTCATCATTCATTCCTATTTTCTTATCCATAAAATCTCACTAATTTCCAGCAACAATTCATATTCAAAATTTATCATCTTAAATTGATAACTTTTCCAAATATACCGAATTCCAACTTAAACTCATCCTTAATTAATTCATATTTCAACTCCGCATCATCCATACATAAATTCACTTTTCAACTTAACAATCATCCATTCACAAATCCATTAAGAGTTTACTAAGCTTTAATGGCATTCTAAGCCACATTACATCAACAATATCAAAAATCTGAAATACAAAATATACAAAACCCTATAATTCTCAACATGTGCCTGAAGTCTTGTTTTTACATCAATCTAACTTAAAATACAAAATATACATAATCGAACAAATGCCTTGACTCTCTTTCACCCGATCTCTTTCTCATCACCTGGAGATGGGAGTGAAAGGGGGTGAGCTTCAAGCTCGTGGATAACAGTTTATAACAGAAAAATAAGCAAAACCTTTGAAATGTTCATTTGCCAATATAAAGTTCTTGTTAAATTCATCAAAGTATCATTCCCAATTTCATAACCGAAATTCACAAATTTTAAATCATGAATGCATCAAACTTGTCAACATCTCATAAGCAAATAAACAAATCAAAATAGTTTGGTTAAATCCATAAACATGATGAGCTACACATTTCCACATAATGGTCCTGTGTAGTTGTAAACTTGAGGCACTATCGCAATCCCACATAGTGGTTTTGCGTAGGCATAAACTTGAAGGAGCTCTATGCCACTAGCGGGCAGGCGAGAGAAGCGTTTAACTTAGTCAACATGACCGTGAAATTCTTGAATGGATTACACCAAACCCACATAACCTGTAATTCATGAATGGGAAACCATTTGCCCAAATGGCACATTCTTGAAAACTTGTTTTTCATAAACATGAGATATTTTGAAAACTATTTCTGAAAACATGATTTCATAAACATTTATCTTTTCAAAAGAATCATTTTGAAAGTCTTTTCACAAATCATTAACCCAATTCACATACCAACCATATAGAAAATTCTCAATTCATTCAAGAAGTACCAAATGCAACATTTATTATGCAATTTAAAAAAGTTAAATTTCCTTGATTCAAAGAAAAAATTTATTGACTTATTAATTCTATTAGAAACGTATACCCACCTTGATTTCCTTGCTTGAAACTTTTCTAAAAAATATCCTTACTCTTGCTCCTCTTGCCTCCTTCGATTTTCTTTATCAAAGCTAAAATTCTCATATCAATAGGGGTTCAAATTGGAGAACCCACTAGACATATTCACTAAAATTGATCCTAGAATCCTTAAACCCATACGTTTCTTAATCTATATGAACCAAAACCCATTCAAAAATCCAAAGATTAAAATCCAAGTTACCTTGAATCTTCATCAAATTGTTAGGCCCCGAATTTTTTTTGTTTTTTATTCTTATTATTGATTTAATTGTTTTATTATGTTTAGAGTTGAGTCTTTTAATTAGCAAGTATGAATGGGGTATTGAATGTAGAAATTAGAAATTAAAATGAAATGTTAGAATTTAATTAACTTAAGGAGTTAAGTGGTTTAAAGGAGTAGAGCCATAAAAGACAAAAGATGGGCAAAATTGGGAGAACAAGACTAAGGAGTGGCATAATTGGAAGAATAAGATAAAATTTTGTTTTGAATTAGAAGAAGAAGGAGAAGTGTCATAGGAACTAAAAGGAAAGAAGAAAAAACGTGAAAATGGGAAGAGAAAAGAAGAAGATCGTAGGAAACTTGAAAGGAAGAAGAAAGAAGAAGAAAAAGAAGAGGAAATCAACTTGTTGGAGGTAAGTTTTCATCTTTCTTATGCTAGGTTCAAAAACAGGATTAATAGAGGTTAGGGTTTGTGTTGGGAATGAAGGAAAAAAGAAGATGAAGATGAAACCAAATTGATTTTGGGATTTTTAAGTTAGGGTTTGGATTTTTCTAGCCTAGATGGGCTATGGGTAGGTTAGGTTTAAATTCAATTTTTGCATTGCTTTGATTCTTGAAATTTTATGAACCTTCTTTTGAATATGGATTAAATAAGAATTGGTTTAATTGAAGCAAATCAAGAAAACCTTACTCAAGAGGGAGGGGAAGGGCAATCTTGAGCTCAGATTTTCAGGAAATTAGGTGGGTAATATGTTTATAGTTGTTGTGTAATGGGCAAATGCCCTATGTGTGTGTTATTGCTTAAATTGCATAAATGTTGAATTGTGGTGAATATTTGAAAATGCATGAGGAAATATGACATGTTTTCTTTGAAATAAATGAAAAGTATGAAGACATGAGAATTTTATGAAATGAAAGAAGCATGAGACTGCAAATTTGCGATTAACTAAACTGAGCATAGATTTGTATGTGATTGGGCAAGAGAGAAACCCATTTTTTTATTCACGTACATGTTAATCTATAGCCTTTTCCTGGCTACCCGTTTGAGGCCACGAGATCCTGAGAAATCAGACTCGTTTTGTTCATGGTGTAAACCGTTTTGTTCTACGAAACTCTTGAGCCATTTGCTGTGCATTTCATTTTGGCTTTGTTGAGTATGATGCATAATAAAGTGTTATGCTTGATATAAGATTTCATGATATGCTTTATTTGATAACTTTTGGTTAATTATGAATTGTGTGATGAATTTGTGAATGAATTGAATTGCTTGATACATATGTATTTATGCTTGTTTGTATGGCTCATTACTGATGGCTATAAATGTATTAGCCACTGAGTTGTGTAGCTCACCCCACTTTCCCCCCTCAGGTGCGAAACAAGACGAGTGTGAACCTTGCAAGGCATCGGAAACTCTAAGGCATTAGATACTTTTGTACTAAGTTAGTGACTAGACTTTTGGATAGCTTTATAAGCATATTAAACATTGAGCGTCTCATGCATTTTGTACCTTGTGCTAAATTAGTGATGGAAATGTTGACATGTAATTAAAGCTATGTATGAACATTTTGATTAGAAATGGGAATGAGAATTCAAGGATTTTTACTTTTGTGTATGATTGTGTTATTTTATAAGTTGGGTATGATAATTGTGGAAGAGGAATGTGTGTACGCATATTCTTCCTTGTTGAGATTGCAAGTGGTTGTTTGTTTTTGAATAGCATGTTGGAGATTGGAAAGGTGTATGGGATGAATTATTTGAGGTGAAGCTCAAGAGTACTGAAAGGTACTTGGTAGTGAGTGAATATGAAGGAAAATTGTGTTTAGCAAGCCTTCCTAGGTGTAGGAATGGTGTTCAGAAAATTCAAAGGAAAATATGTATTGATAGAATTAACCAAAGTTGTCTTCCTAAAAGTTTTAGATTATCCTTTTATCTTTCCAATGGTATATACTATGAAATTTTTGGACATTGGAGTTGAAAGTTATGATTTTTAGAAGTTTGAGATGTTGTTTAGGATGAAATACTCAGACAGCCACATTGATGTAGAATTTTGACCCTTATAGAGGTAGAAATTGCTTTTAAGTTATTCATTAAAGTTGTAGATCTATCTTTTAACTTTTCATTGGTACCAAAGTTGTAAAATTTGGAGTTCGGAGTCAAAAGATATGAAATTTAGAAGTTGAAATGTCGGAAGTAGGGAGGAGCAGGCGACCTCGCGACCGCAAACTGTCACGATCACGACGCGGCTCATTTTTGCGAGCCATCGCGATCGCCACTCTACTTGTTTTTTGAGCCACCGCGATCACGACTCGGCTTGTTTTGTGAGCTGGCTTGACTCACCTGAACACTCTTCACTCTTTTTCTTATAACCTTTTTGTCCGATCTCCGATTGACCTGATTTTTGAAACATTGGATTTCTAAGACATTCCTATACCTCTACATAAAAGTTTGTAGGTTTTAATATTAATCTAAAAAGGATGGATTGAATCAAAGTGAGAGGATTGGTTAAAGGAGTATGAGTTGGATATTTTTTTGAACATACTTCAGTAGTTTAGCAATATCTCAATCTGTAGAGATCCAAATGAGTTGATTATTGTTTCTAAACAAACTAGAGACATGGAGCTACAACTTATCTAAAGGAAGAAATTTTCAGTTTAGGCCCCAAGACTTTCAATTCCTGGATTGAAGTTAGGTGTAGTGTTTAGTCTTGGTTTAGTATTAGCCCGAAAGTGTTTTGGCCATAACTTCTTGATTTCTAAACCAAATTGAGTGTTTTTGGTGTCTTTAGAAACTTACGACAATGGGGAACAAATGTTTTGAAAGAGATGAACTGAAATTCCAATTTGAAGTTTCCCAAAATATTCTCCAAAATTATAAGAAATGAGTTTTCCCATGTTTTGTAACTCCGAATGTTAGGCTCCAGAAACGGGGTCCAACATTATTTGGTATCAGAGATTAGGCTTTCTCCTATGCTTAGCATGCATAGTAGGGTGAATTGTTTTACTATGTGATTAATTGTTGCACTAATTGTTTTCATTAAGTGACATGCATACATATAGGAGCTAAGATTAAAATGAATTGTAATCTAATCATTAGTGTTTTCATTGAAGGAGTAAGAAGCCACTTCGTAGAAGGATACAAGGAGTTTTGCAAGGATCAAATGCACCTGAATCTCTATTAAAGGAGGAGAGCACTGATGAGTCAGTAGCCTTAGGAAATGCTGAGGCTACCTTAGGGTAAAGTAGTGAGCCCATCCGATCACAGATGCAAGAGACGCCTATTCCGTCAGAACAAATGCCTACTCTGGATCCGAGATTGTTCTAGGCACTTACTCAAGCCTTTTTCCAGGATATGGGTCAAATTTTGTAGGCTTCTACATTGGCCCCAATTAATAAGGGGAAACATTTTAACAAGTTGAGGAAGTATGGAGCAGTGGACTTTTATGGGATCATGGATCCTGAAGAAGCCGAGACCTAGTTGAGGAAGACAGAGAGGGTATTGGAGCAGATGGATTGTGAAGATGATGAGAAGGTTGTTTATGCTACAAGTTTGCTTCAGGGGGATGCTTTGCATTAGTGGGAGTGTGTATCAGGAAGCCAGTTGAAACCGACAGGGTTGGCATGGAAAGACTTCCTCGCTGCTTATAAGAAGAAATATCTGTCTGAGGTGTACATTCAGCAGAAGCAAAGAGAATTCCTGAGTCTCACCCAGAGGGAGATGACAATTAGTGAGTATAAGCTCCAGTTCACACAGTTGTCAAGATATGCTGTTGAGATGATACTGAGTGACGCTGCTAAGTGCCGCCGGTTTGAGTTAGGATTGTACCTATCCATAAGAGAGAAAGTGGTAGTGTAGAACTTCTGTGACTTTTAACAGTTGGTTGAAGTAGCATTGAGGGTCGAAAACATTGAGAACATCAAGAGTGTTGTCATCAAAAAAAGAAAGGGAAGAGAGCAGTCCAAGAGGGGAGGTGGTACTTCTATGCCTGAGAGGAATGCCAGAACTTTCACTGTGCAGTCTGAGTAGAGGAGCAGTGGTGCAAGCAGACGTAGACCTATAAAGACTTCTACTGTTTCTCATCAAGCCTCAACGGTGGAAGGCAGTAGAAAGGGAGATGGGGATAGGCCACCCATCCCCAAATGTGAATACTGTAGAAGGTTCCATAAAGGAGAATGTTATTGATTAAGGGGATCATGTTTCAATTGTGGAGAGAAAGGACACCTGGCCAGAGAGTGTCTAAAGCTGGTCAGGAGAGAGGGATCACAAATGCAAGCTTCTAAGAGAAATGAAACAGTGGGGCACAAGAACGCAAATGAAGTGGGTATCTCTGAGGTAGCTAAGAGAGTAAATCCTCCAGGAAGGTCAAGGGTGCAAGCACCAGCTAGAGTATTTGCAATGACACGGAAGGACGCAGAGATCACTCCAAAAGTTATGACGGGTATGGTTAAATTATTTGATAATGATTCACTTGTTTTGATTGATCCAGGTTCTACCCATTCATTTGTGTCATCGAGTAGAACTGTGCATAGGAGAAATTTGAGCCCATTGGATACTCCTTTGAGGGTGAGTACCCCAATCGGCCAGTATATTATTATTAGTCAAGTTTATAAAGAATGTGAGATATGTATTAGTGGAGGACTATTAGTGGCGGATTTGATGCCCTTGAAGATGGGGGGATTGGATGTGATCTTGGGTATGGATACATTAGAAATGTATCATGCCAACTTAGACTACAAGCAGAAGACAATGGAATTTGAGTTATAGAATGGCAGAAAAGTGATGTTTATGGGAGATCGAAAAGCCAGTCCACTTCGGATTATTTCAGTTATGATAGCAAAGAGAATGATGAGGAAGGGGTGTGAAGCATATTTAGTCTATGTGGTAGACACAAAGGCTGATAAAGGGAGGTTAGAAGATATACCAGTCGTCATGGAATTCTCGGACGTCTTTCCTGAGGAATTACCAAGATTTCCACCATCTAGGGAAATTGAATTTCCCATTAAGCTTCTCTCGGGCACAACGCCAATATCTATTCCACCTTATAGAATGGCTCCAGTGGAATTGAAGGAGCTTAAGGAGCAATTGGAAGATTTTTTAGAGAAGGATTACATTAGGCCGAGCTCTTCACCTTGGGGAGCTTCGGTCCTCTTTGTGAAGAAGAAGGACGGGTCGTTACGAATGTATGTGGATTATAGGAAGCTCAATCATGTCACTATTAAGAATAGATATCCGCTCCCATGTATAGATGATTTGTTTAACCAATTGCAAGGGGAAAGAGTCTTTTCTAAGATAGATTTGAGATCGGATTACCACCAGTGTACGATAAAGGAGACCGATGTGTCAAAGACTACTTTTAGAACACGGTATGGCCCTTTGAATTCTTGGTTATGCCTTTAGGGTTAACGAATGCACCTTCATTTTTTATGGATTTGATGAATAGAGTCTTCAAGCCTTTCTTACACCAATTTGTCATAGTTTTTATTAATGACATATTGGTTTATTCCAAGAGTGACAAGGAGCATAAAGAACACTTGAGGCTTGCTTTGGGGACATTGAGGAAGGAAGAGTTATATGCCAAATTTGATAAATGTGAATTTTGGCTAAGGGAAGTGGTGTTCCTTGGATATGTAATTTCCAAAAAAGGAGTGTATATGGATCCAAGGAAGATAGAAGTGGTTGTGAATTGGGAAGCACTTAAGAATGTAGTCGAAGTGAGAAGTTTCTTAGGATTAGTTTGGTATTATAGGAGGTTTGTGGAGGGTTTTTCTATGATAGCTGCTCCACTTTCCAAATTGACAAGGAAGTATCAGAAATTTATGTGGACTGAGGAGTGCCAGAGCCATTTTGAGGAATTGAAGAATAAGCTCACAATTGCACCGATTTTGACATTGCCTTTTGGTGATGATGGATACATTGTGTACAGTGATGCCTCAAGGAAAGGATTAGGGTGTGTGTTGATGCAAGGATATAAGGTGATTGCCTATGCTTCTAGGCAATTAAAACCCTATGAGATGAACTATCCTACACATGACTTGGAATTGGCTGCCATAATTTTTGCATTGAAGATTGAAGATTTAGATACATTACTTGTATGGAGTCACTACTAGGGTGTTTATAGACCACAAGAGTCTTACGTACCTGTTGAGCCAGAAAGAGTTCAATTTAAGACAAAGGAGGTGGTTAGAGCTGCTTAAAGATTATGACTTGATGATAGACTATCACCCAGGGAAAGTTAATGTGGTAGCAGATGCATTGAGTAGGAAGTCCACTATGGCACATGTGAAAACAGTATACCTTCCTTTGCTGAAGGAATTAGCCAAACTTAATGTGACATTGAGACAAGTTAAACTTGATTGTGTGTTGGCAAATTTTAGAGTGAGGCCGGTATTGAATGAGAAGATTAAGGAATTGCAAGAACATGATGAGTATTTGAGCAGACTCCGAGAAGATCTTAAAAGGGGTAAACCTTTTGAGATAGAAATAAGAGAAGATGGGTTGATGGTGATAGGCAATAGATTGTGCATTCCAGACATGTTAGAGCTAAAGGATGAGATTCTTGATGAGGCGCACAATGCTCCTTATTCAATGCACCCAGGAAGCACAAGGATATATTGGGATTTGAAAGAGCATTTTTGGTGGAAAGGAATAAAGAAGGATGTTGTAGAGTATACTAAAAGATGCTTAGTGTTCCAGTAAGCTAAGGCTGAACACCAAGCACCCTGAGGTAAACTTTATCTGTTTTCGATTCTATAATGGAAATGGGAAAAGATTATAATGGATTTCTTGATGGGATTACCGAGGACTAGCAAAAAGCATGATGCAATATGGGTAATTGTTGATAGGTTGACGAAGTCAGCACGTTTCTTGCCAATTAGACAGACAGATTCTTTAAATGCTTTGGCTAAGAAATATGTGGATAAGATAATTAGAATTCATGCGATTTCAATTTCGATAGTCTCGGATAGAGATCCTAGGTTCACCTCCAAGTTCTGGGAAAGCTTATAAGAGGCTTTAGGAACTAAGCTATACTTTAGTATAGCTTTCTATCCACAGACTGATAGATAATTGGAGAGAACGATCTAAACTTTGGAGGTGATGTTAAGAGCTTATGTTACGGATTTTAAAGGCTCGTGGGATCATCATCTACCTTTAATTGAGTTTGCTTACAATAATTCCTGTCACTCGGGGATTCAGATGGCACCTTATGAAGCTTTGTATGGTAGGAGATGCAAAACTCCTATTTTTTGGGATGAGGAAGGTGAAAGGAAGCTTGGAGGACCTCAGTTGATACAGGTTATAGTTGACAAGATTAAATTGGTGAAACAGAGGCTTAAAACAGCTCAAGATAGGATGAAGAGCTACACGGATGCCCATAGAAAAGAGATGGAATTTGAAGTGGGAGACAAGGTGTTTCTTGGAGCTTCTCTATGGAAAGGTGTTTTGAGATTTGGTAAGAAGGGCAAACTTAGTCCAAGATGCATAGGCCCATATGAGATCATTGAGAAGATTGGGCCTTTAGCTTATAAGTTAGTTTTGCCATTGGAGTTATCTAAGATTCACAATGTATTCCACGTATCGATGCTAAGGAAGTACCAATCAGATCCTTCACATATAGTTCAACCTTCAAAGGTTCAATTAAGGGAGGATTTGACATATGAGGAGCAACCAGTGGAGATCTTAGATTCAAAGGAAAAGGTATTGAGAAACAAGATTGTAAAGTTGGTTAAAGTCTTATGGAAGAACCATTCGATGGAGGAGGAAACATGGGAACCTTTGGAAGCCATTAAGAAGAAGTATCCATACCTCTTTATGGACTCAGGCGAGAATTTCGAGGATAAATTTCTTTTAGAGGGAGAGTTGTTGGGGCCAGAATTTTTATTTATTTATTTATTCTTATTATTGATTTAATTGTTGTATTCTATTTAGAGTTGATTCTTTTAATTAGCAAGTATGAATGGGGTATTGAATGTAGAAATTAGAAATCAAAATGAAGTGTTAGAATTAAATTAGCTTAAGGAGTTAAGTGGCTTAAAGGAGTAGAGCCATAAAAGACAAAAGAAGGGCAAAATTGGGAGGACAAGACTAAGGAGGGGCATAATTAGAAGAATAAGATAAAATTTTGTTTTGAATTAGAAGAAGAAGGAGAAGTATCGTAGGAACTAAAAGGAAAGAAGAAAAAAACGTGAAAACGGGAAGAAAAAAGAAGAAGATCGTAGGAGACTTGAAAGGAAGAAGAAAGAAGAAGAAAAAGAAGAGGAAATCAACTTGTTGGAGGTAAGTTTTCATCTTTCTTATGCTAGGTTCAAAAAGGGGATTAATAGAGGTTAGGGTTTGTGTTGGGAATGAAGGAAGAAAGAAGAGGAAGATGAAACCAAATTGATTTTGGGATTTCTAAGTTAGGGTTTTGGTTTTTCTAGCCTAGATGCGCTATGGGTATGTTAGGTTTAAATTCAATTTTTGCATTGATTTGATTCTTGAAATTTTATGAACCTTCTTTTGAATATGGATTAAATAAGAATTGGTTTAATTGAAGGGAATCAAGAAAACCTTACTCAAGAGAGCGAGGAAGGGCAATATTGAGCTCGGATTTTCAGCAAATTAGGTGGGTAATATGTTTATAGTTGTTGTGTGATGGGCAAATGCCCTATGTGTGTGTTATTGCTTAAATTGTATAAATGTTGAATTGTGGTGAATATTTGAAAATGCATGAGGAAATATGAAATGTTTTCTTTGAAATAAATGAAAAGTATGAAGATATGATAATTTGATGAAATCAAAGAAGCATGAGAATGCAAATTTGCGATTAAATAAATTGAGCATAGATTTGTTTGTGATTGGGCAAGAGAGAAACCTATTTTTTTAGTCACGTGCACATTGACCTATAGTCTTTTCTCGGCTGCCCGCTTGAGGCAACGAGATCCTGAGAAATCAGACTCATTTTGTTCACGGTGAAAACCGTTTTGTTCCACGAACTCTCGAGCCATTTGTCATGCATTTCATTTTGGCTTTGTTGAGTATGATGCCTAATAAAGTGTTATTCTTGATAGAAGATTTCATGATATGCTTTATTTGATAACTTTTGGTTAATTATGAATTGTGTGATGAATTTGCGAATGAATTGAATTGCTTGATACATGTGTATTTATGCTTGTTTGTGTGGCTCATTACTGATGGCTATAAATGTATTAGCCACTGAGTAGTGTGGCTCACCCCACTTTCGCCTCTCAGATGCGAAACAATACAAGCGTGAACCTTGTAAGGCATCGGAAACTCCAAGACATTAGATACTTTTGTACTAAGTTAGTGACTAGACTTTTGGATAGCTTTATAAGCATATCAAACATTGAGCATCTCATGTATTTTATATATTATGCAAAATTAGCGATGGAAATGTTGATATGTAATTAAAGCTATGTATGAACATTTTGATTAGAAAAGAGAATGAGAATTCAAGGATTTTTCCTTTTGTGTATGATTATGTTATTTTATAAGTTGGGTATGATAATTGTGGATGTGCATATTCTTCCTTATTGAGATTGCAATTGGTTGTTTGTTTTTGAATAGAATGTTGGAGATTGGAAAGTTGTATGGGATGAACTATTTGAGGTGAAGCTCAAGAGTAATGAAAGGTACTTGGTAGTGGGTGAATATGAAGGAAAATTTTGTTTAGCAAGCCTTCCTAGGTGTAGGAATGGTGTTTAGAAAATTCAATGGAAAAACTGTATTGATATAGATAAAATTAGCTAAAGTTGTCTTAATAAAACTTGTAGCTTATCTTTTTAGCTTTCCAATGGTATATAGTATGAAATTTTTAGACATTGGAGTTGAAAGTTATGATTTTTAGAAGTTTGAGATGCTGTTTAGGATGAAATATTCAGACAGCCACATTGATGTAGAATTTTGACCCTTATAGACGTAGAAATTGCTTTTACATTCTTCATAAAAGTTGTATATCTTTCTTTTAGCTTTCCATTGATACCAAATTTGTAAAATTTGGAGTTCTAGGTCAGAATATATAGAATTTAGAAGTTGGGATGTCGGAAGTAGGGAGGAGCAGGCGGCCTCGCGACTATGATCCGTTGCGATCAGGACGCCGCTTCACGAGTCATCGCGATCGCGACGACCCATTTTGTGAGCTGTTGCGATCACGATTTGGCTTGTTTTGTGAGCCAGCTCGTGATCGCGACGCGGCTCGTTGGCTCACCTCAACACTCTTCACTCTTTTGCTTATAACTTTTTTGTTTGACCTCCGATTGACCTATTTTCTGAAGCATTGAATTCCTAAGACATTTCTATACCTCTTCATAAAATTTTGTAGGTTTGTATATTAATCTGAAAAGGATGGATTGAATCAAAGTGAGAGGATCGGTTAAAGGAGTATAAGTTGGATATTTTTCTGAATATGCTTCAGTATTTTAGCGATATCTCGATCTGTAGAGATCCAAATTAGTTGATTCTTATTTCTAAACAAACTAGAGAGATGGATCTACAAATTATCAAAAGAAATGAATTTTCAATTTAGGCTCCAAGACTTTCAATTCCTGGAGTGAGGTTTGGTGTAGTGTTCAATCTTTGTTTAGTATTAGCCCAAAAGTGTTTTGGCCATAACTTCTTTATTTCTGAACCAAATTGAGTGTTTTTGGTGTCTTTAGAAACTTAAGACAATGGAGAACAAATATTCTGAAGAAGCTGGACTGAAATTCCAATTAGAAGTTTCCCAAAATATTCTCCGAAGTTATAAGAAATGAGTTTTCCCACGTTTTGCAACTTCGAATGTTGGGCTCCGAAAACGAGGTCCAACACAAATGAAGAGTTTGTTGGCTCTAATGGAAGCTCTCATCATCTTCTACCTTTTTCCCTTCTTGAATAACTTCAAGATCACTCTTTAGGACCAAGAAAAAGCAAAACTTAGCTTTTTCCTCTTTCTTTTCTCTCTTCTCCACCGAACTCTCTTCTTTCTCTCTCTCTTTGTTTCTTTTCTCCCAATTTCGTTTTTGCTCCTTCCTTAAAAAGCAAGCCATCACTTCTTATTTCAATTTTGCCATTAATGATTCTAAATTGTCCATTTTACCCTTCCTTATATGCCTTGTATCTTTTATCCTTAATTGGTCTTCCAAAAATTCCCTTGAACATCCTTATTACCTTAGTACTTTAATTCAAGTTACCAATGTCACATAATCTTAATAACATTGACATAATAATAACTCCCAAAAATTAAATCGATCAAAACCTCAAAATTCATTTAAATCATACTTAACTAGAGAAAAAAAATATAGGGGCAACACTGCTACCACTGTTGCTTCTATGTTAGCCCTTGCCCTTCTATTGCATTACCATTTCTAGCTACTAACCCATCCTTTATAATTTTCCCATTTCTCCCTTTCTAATCTCAGTTCATCTCCTATCACCAGACTATATGAACTTAAACTCTTTCTTGTCACAGGGTGAAAATATGTTACTACCTTCCTTCAACCACTTAAGATAACTCAATTGTAGCTCCTCCTTTTGAGGTACTCAGAGTAGGTGCATCGAAATAAAATTTAACCCTTGTGGGGTTCTTCAATGACAAGAGGGTCACTTACCCTATTATGAAACATTAGGCCATGAGTAATCGGAAAAACTTGAGATTGTCAGAGGTCCTCTCTAATAGTGATAAAGTATTTATGTTTCAATTCTCAAATGTAGAGGAAGCCAAAAAAAATTCTCCAAACTAATCTTTAGCACATCCGGAACAAACCACTTCTTTTGCAAACTTGGAGACCTGAAATAAAGATGATAGACATCAAGTAGGAAAATATACCCATCTAGATCAACTTACATGAAGTCCCATTGGAATGTTGGACCACTTCCTTACTCAGTTACATTGCTAGCTATCTAAGCAAGCCTATTTTCTTGGATCAAGCAACTGCTAAGGTAAGGAGGGTTTAATTGACTAGAATATGTGTTTTGGTCTCATCTATGATTGATCTGATTGATAGCATACCAATAATCAGATTGGATGAAGATATGGAACCTTTTGAAGATCACATTGCTATATCTTATGCTTGGAAGCCGCAACTTAATGTTAAGAAAGTGTGGAAACCAATAGGTAGATATTCAATTCAGGTGGTTATAAGGAAGTTATACGACTTACTTATGAAACAAAAGCACAAATTGAAATACAACATCCTATAGAAACACCTACTTTGACAATGGAAACTCATATAGAAGCTGATTTATAGGCAACCCCTCAAATATCTATGCATTCTTAGCCTCCAATTGCTATAAATGTCAGCCCTTCGGATAAGGTAGATGTACACTCTTTGAATGTTTCAAATTCTTTTATGATACTCAATATGAGTTTGAAATTGTTGTTAAAAGGAGGTCGAGTAGAAAGAAAAAGGTTCCCACTATCGAAACCAAAACATGACCATAGTAGTTTGGTGGCCCCTCACATAAAGCTTTTCATGAGGAACTTTTTCCTACAAAATAAATCTTTTATAGCTAGTTTACTAAAAACTTGTATAAAGTCCACAAAATGTAACATTATCCAATTTTTACCTAGTAACTAGAACTTGATATCCAATTATAACCATCATCCAAACGGGAGAATCTTGGTTATTCACAATACTTAGGCAATCATCACCATTATTGGTTTCACCTCTGACTAGATGATACACCTTGAAGTTGTCTAGAAGGAATCACATATATCCTTCTGCACTACTCTTTTATGCTCATAACAATGAATATCAAAGATCTACATTATGGAGCCAACTCAAATGCTTAACAAATTCTCGATCTTGGATCATACTTAGGGACTTCAGTGCCTTTATTAACCCTAAGGAAATATAATGGGACAGATCTGTTAGTATTCCTTATAATAAGATGAGACAATGCTTAGTTGATATCTAAGTCACAGATATCCCTAAGGGTGGCAACTTTTTCACTTGGTGTAATAAGCAAGATGGTGAAATTTTCATTCAAAAGAAGTTAGATAGATGCTTGGCAAACCAATTGTGGTTACAACTTATATAAACTACTACTCTCACTACAGTAACCAAGGCCTGTCAAATCATTCAGTTAGATGCTTGGCAAACCAATTGTGGTTACAACCTATACAAACTACTACTCTCACTTCAGTAACCAAGGCCTTTCAAATCATTCAGTTATAACAGTACATCTATCTTTAGAAAGATTCATATTTCCTTTTAGATTCAACAACCTTCTAGCTGAGTTTGTTGAATTTGACTCTTGTATTCTAAAAGCCTTATGAACACACATACAAGGAACCAAGAAATACATTCATACGAGGAAGCTCTCACTTATTAAGTAGGAGATGAAAGTGTTGTTTAAAAATAACATAGGGAACACCCATCATCCGTTGAACATTTCATAAGCTACTCTAGACAGTATCCAAAATTTACTTCAAGATGATCCATACTCTAAATCCTTGATAGACCAGGAAAGATCAGATATTCAGCACCTTTCCAGAGCTCTTACTTATGATTACTCCTTAAAGAAACAGAGATCAAAAGTTGATTGGTTGAAAGGGAGTGACAAAAATAATACTTACTTCCACAGAAGAGTCATTTCTAGGAAAAAACAACAACAGAATAATCTCTTTGATGACAATAATTAGCTATTAAATTCTCAAAATTCCTTACTGCATGGGGAATATGAATATTTTTCTAAGCTTCTGACAGCCCTTTCACAGACCACTTCTTCTCAGCACTTTCCAAAGGAACTTATGTAGTGTCAGATATAACATATTGACGCTTAGCGGTTAACTTAACCTGTTTCGAGTTAGGAAATTTATGAAGTGTTGAAAATCTTGAAACCCTACAAAATCCCCAGTCCGGAGGTCTTCAATTCACTTTTCTACAAAAAGGCTTGGCACCTAATCAAAACTACTATGACAGCTGTTGTTCTTGAATTCTTTAACAAACGGAAGCTATTGACATAATTTAACAGTTCCGTTATAACATTGGTGCCTAAACTTGGTGAGCATGTCACTTTTTATGATTTTAGGCCAATATCATATTGCAATACTATGTACAAAATCATTTCAAAGATGTTAGCTCAAAGGTTGAAGAAAGTACTAGCCAATTACATTGTTTTATCACCAGGTGTCTTCATTCTTAAACCGGTCATGGGAGAAATATACTCTTTCTGTAAGGACTCATTAAATCCTATGGCTCCATGAAAGTTAGAAAGAATTGCTTCCTTAAAGTAGACATAAGAAAAGCTTTTGATAGTGATGACCGGTAGTTCATCCTAAACACACTTAAAGCCTTAAATTTTCCTCAAACTTTCATACAATGGATAGCTATATGTGTTACCACTCCCATTTTCAAAATTATCGTGAATAGACAACCTAGTAAGCAATTCAAGAACTTCAGGGGAATTTGAAAGAATGATCCCTTATCCTCATATCTTTTCACTCTTGTAATGGAATAACTTTCTCTATATACTAAATCGATGCGTACTCTATCAAAGGGAAGAGGAAATCTATGAGCATTTGTTCTTCCAATATAAATTTGTAAATACTAGCTGGAAAATGATTCTACATAAATGTCATATGCTGAATGTACCTAGTAGCTGGAGCTTTTAAATTTCTTGGTGTAACCACTTCATGAATTATGATGACCCTACTAGATGGAGCTTCTGCATGGCACTATTCTTCTTTGTCAAAGCTATTTGGGATGAGAGGAATCTTCAGAATTTTTATAATAGAGGTTTAACTAAGGAACAGTTCCATAATAACCTATACATGAAAATCAAAAGCTACATCAATCTATACAAGCTCAACTCTCACAATCAAGAATATTGGTCTAGAATATGGAGCATTTAAACATGTCTAAACATAGTTAGCTAGCTATCCTTTTTGGCTCTCAGTTTTTCTTAGCAAATATGTAAAGCTTTTTATAGCTTGTGTATCTCTTAATTGCCTTTAAGGCTTATAAAAAATTATGTTAGGATATTAATTATTGTTCAAAAATAATTTTTGACTAAAATTATTTTGATATTTATTCTCTTTAATGCACAAATATAATATATGGTAATGTTAGTGTTGATCTTAAGCCTTATTTCAATCAATAAATTTAAGAATTCATGTGAAAAATAAAATTTTAGTTTATCATAATCTTACCACATAAATCAATATATAATGGCTCAATAAACTTAACTTTTGAACTTTTTTTAAATCAAGATTTAAAAAATGAAACAAATATCTATTCTTTAAAATTTATATTTCTTTGTTTTAATTTTTTAAGATAATTCCTTAAAAAACCATATTTTAAAGAAAGAAATTGTCTAGATATTGACTATTCCATTACTTTATGTTCCCTAGTTGCTAGCTTCTTTGGAAGTTGTTGTTGTCTCCTCATTCCTCAAATAGAAGTCCAATCTCTATATCAAAGTTAAAATGGGGTGTGTAAGCAACTTAAAGACCAAAATTGACATACCTTGCAAATTAACTGCATTTTTTCAAAACTTTAAACAAATCAACTGCATTTGAAAAAAATTTGAATTTAAGAACTTAGATTACAAAAATACATATAGATTCTTATGATTGTTTAGATGCAATGGCATTTTCCAATCATTAAGTAAATAAATTCAGATATTCCCTTTTGAGAATGAAGACATTTCCTTTTAAGACTTGTTATTTTTTATCCTTATGGAGTGAAAAAAGGGCTATGATGGATTTGCACAAACCCCCTGATAATATCCATAAATGGTTTGTTTTTAATAAGAGATAAATATTACTATACATAAATTCAAGTGTATGGTATCCATGGGTACTTCAGTGCATTTCTCCTCTTTAGTCGGAATAAATAAGTTTTTGTATCCTCTCTTTAAAATTTAAAGTGTATGCTTACACACAAATTTCAATAATTATATCTCCTAATTCTACATATTGATCATTCTAAGCTAAAATGTTGGATCCCGTTACCGGAACCCAACTACATATACCTAACACTCTTGCTCTGATACCATCAATGTTGGATCCCGTTACCGGAACCCAACTACATAAGCAGAACGGAAAACGAAGCAAACGGAAACAAAGCGAAGCGGAAACAAAGTAATAATTGAAGCGAAACGAAATGCGAATTTACCGAAGAAAAACGAAACGAAACGAAATGCCAATCGGAGTAGTCAAAAGCGGAAGCGAAAATATCGGAACGAATCAAAGAAGCGAATCGGATACGAATCAAATACGGATACGAAACAGAGCGAACAAAAACTTATCAAAGCGGA
>JANZLF010000004.1:12265532-12277909 GCA_026546835.1 Erythroxylum foetidum | reverse complement strand
GTCTATCGCTAGTATTAGAAGTGGTTATGGTGGTGAATTTGAAAATGAGAAGTTCAGGATGTTTTTTTTAAGAGAATGGAATTTTCTAAAATTTCTCTGCTCCTAGAACGCCACAACAAAATGGAGTTGTTGAAAGGAAGAACAGGACGATTCAGGAAATGACAAGGACTATGCTATGTGAGGTGGATCTTCCTAAGTACTTCTAGACAGAAGTTGTGAATACAGTTTGTTATCCAGAAGAATTGATTATAGGAGAGACCTCAAAAAGTGTGCGAACTAGGTCAAAATTTAGAACAGAAGCAAATATAGCGTTTATTTATGAAATAGAGCCTAAGAAAATTGATGAAGCTTTTCAAGATGAAGCTTGGATTTTAGCTATGCAAGAGGAGCTAAACCAGTTTACTAGGAATAAAGTTTGATCCTTAGTTCCCAGACCATCGAAAAAGTACATCATAGGAACTAGATAGTTTTTAAGAATAAGCTAGACAAATCAGGAAGAGTGAGTCATAACAAAGCGAGATTAGTAGCACAAGGCTATAATCAGCGGGAAGGAATAGACTACAATGAAACTTATGCTCCTGTAGCAAAACTAAAAGCTATTAGGATTTTGCTTGCATATGATGTCTGTCACGACATAAAGCTATTTCAAATGGACGTGAAAAGTGCATTTTTAAATGGTTTTATAGATGAAGAGGTTTATGTGAAGCAACCTCTAGGTTTTGAGGATGTCAAGAAACCAGATCTTGTCTATAGACTTCATAAGGCTGAGCTTGGTATGATCATCTGAGTTCTTTCCTTATTGAAAATAAGTTCAGTAGAGGTTAGGTAGATAAGACTTTATTTAGAAAGTGCATAAAGAATGATTTTATCATAGTTCAAATTTATGTTGATAATATTATCTTCGGTGCAACCTCTATAAAGTTATGTACTAGTTTTGAAAATTTGATGAAAAATGAGTTTGAGATTGAAGTGAATCACACGTTAGTATACGATATACAAAATGCACAAGAAGGGGAGGGGGGTTGAATTGTGTATTCGAATTTTTAGTACAATCCCCTTTTTAAAAATTTGCTTTTTCAAACGATCATAGTCAAAGGAAAAATGGTATCTAACCCTAGTTGTAACCTTAACAGAAATCTAAACCACGAGCTTCATACCACAGAGAACACTATAAACTATAAATAACAATAGATTATCTCACGGAATTGAAATACCAAAAGTAAGTACAAGGTAAGCAGGAGTTACCACACTTACCTCCACACATGGTTGGGATCCACTGGTGAGTGTATTCTCACTTAAAGGACCACAGAGAGCAATTGGGGAATGAGTAAACACATATTTGGGTCGATGATCGTGGGAAACCTATTGGCAGTGAATGATCTTCAATCTTCAACCTTAACAAGATGCTCAAACATGGATACGAAATTGCCACCAAAGCCATCGGAGACCTCATGCTCCACCATCACGACCTCCACATATTCATCCTAACATAATACGTGCAAGTGGCAAAAGGGGGACCTACTACTTACCTCTTGTGAGATCAAAATAAATTTACAGGCAAGAACTCAGATCAGACATAACACCATGGATAGGTGTACTGTATACCTTATTCGAAAGGAAAGATGCACTCCTTACAAACCATACCCATTATACGCAACGAAAAAAAGGGAGGCAGAAAACAACTTCAAAGAGGCACAACATCAAACACGTAAAATACTATTCCATCAAGCCTCAAAGATCTGACCTTTTTCATTGTATCAACTTAAACCCATTCATGTATTGTTTAATATACTTTAAATATTATTTATATTCATAAATAATTTTTATTACAAAATAAAATATAGTTAAAATTAATAAAAGTACTTTTTATTTTTATGTTGCCAAACAGTCAACTGTATGAAGCTCTGTCAGAAAAGCTATTTTTTTAATTGACAGTTAAGTAGTCAACTGATTTTTTAGAAAAGCTCTTCTCAGAAAAGTTCTACTGACAAAAACTCTACTAATATAAGCTCATCCAAATAATTCTTAATAACTTTTGATAAAGCCAATATTACCAAGTTTATAAAATGTTTGTTTTCCTCGAGTTGCCCTCTTTCGCGTGGAAAGTAAATTACTATATGCTTCAAGCATTTCTTAATCCGCACAGAAAATCAAATTTGCAAATTGCAATCACAAAAAATAATATCAATTGATTCCACTTTTGCTGTTGAATGGATTCCATATAAATGAAATAAATTAATGCTCCACGAATTAATAATATTTATTATACGATCAAATCTTAGTTCTAATTAACAAATTAAATTACATAATTTTACATGATCTAAATTATTAATTTATAAAAACTATATTTTGAAGAACATAAAACTTCAAAACAAAAATAATAGAGCACGGGAATTAAAAAAAATCAACTTAATAATAACAATTTTTTGAATTCTTACATATACATATAGCTAATTAAATATGAATTAAGTGCGAAATGATGGACTGTTTAAAAGGGCCAAAAAGACAGCAGAAGAAATTGTGATAAGAGACGATGGAAGCGCGAACACACACGCGGACACAATTACAAGATTTGCAGATAAGCCTCTTCCCTCTCTTTCTTGCTAACAAGAAACTGCACAACCTCAAACCGAAAACAAAAGAACCAAGACCTATACCCCCAGGTTTCAATGCTACCTCTCTTCACTCTTCCCACTCCAAAACCTTCACTCTTTCTCTCTCCATCATTCACCTTCTTTACTCCTCTCCCTTGCTCTATTAACCGCACTCATCGTTTACTCTTCCACTCCAGCCTCAACGACACGCCGTTCCAGCCCCCAACTGCCGAGAACTCGCCTATCCAGCAGCCGCCGAGAACCCTTTTCCCCGGCGGTTACAAGCGTCCCGAGATAAGGGTCCCGAGCATTGTCCTCCAGCTCCACCCTGACGACATTTTGAGCTGCCCCGACGCGTTGAACTTCGTGGACAGGGTCGTTTCTAAGTGGGTTGGGATTGTTGTTCTCAATGCTGGTGATGGCAGTGGGAAGCGGCTATACGACGCCGCTTGCTTGCTGAAGTCTGTTTTGAGGGATCGCGCTTTCTTTTTGATTGGAGAGAGAGTTGATATCGTCGCTGCTGTTAATGCCAGTGGCGTGGTGCTTTCTGATCAAGGTTTTTATTTTTTGTTTTTGTTTTGGTTTTGGATTTTAGAGAGATTGTGAACTCCTTCAGTTGATTTATTTCATGTTGTGATCAAGCGTGATCCTTTCTACCAATTTCATGCACTACTTATTCGACTATGATCAAGCTGGACCTTTCTACCAATCTCATACACTACTTATTTGACTATGTTATGTTGCATAAAGATGCCATGCAAGTTGCATAATAGTCTATTGGCTTTATTTGTTTGCAATTACAGACAATCAATCCGTAGCCTTGTTGTCCATAAAAATTGTTATGCGCATTAGAAATTAGACTCCGCGTGTAAGTAATTTGGTTTTATTGTTATGACGTAGGTCTTCCTGCTATTGTAGCAAGAAACATGATGATGGATTCGAAATCTGAATCGGTGGTTCTCCCTCTTGTAGCCAGAATAGTAAAGACTCCAAAAGCTGCCTTTAATGCATCTAATGCTGAAGGTGCTGATTTTCTCATTTTTGATTCTGGTCAAGAGAAACATCTTGATCTTGGAGTGAACTTTGGATTGACGAATGTAAAGATACCCATATTTTTCATGTGTTCTTCGCTTGAAGAGACTACATTATTTATTGAGGGATCAAAATTTCCCACATCTGGTGCCAGTGGTTTAGTCATGTCGTTGGAGGATTTGAGGTCATTTAGTGATGATGATTTGAGCCGATTGCTTAACCTTGGACTTGCAACAGAGCCAAGCACCCAGGATGAGCTTGAAATCCCCAATGAGTTGAAAAAGTTGGATTTGCAAAATGATCATCATGGTATAAAGAAGATAGCAGGCTTTGTCAAATTGAAGGACCGAGAAAAGCAGCTCGTAGAAACAGAGAAATCATTGTTGTTTGAAGCAATTGATGTTATGCAAAAGGCTGCTCCTATGGTGATCTTTTAATTAAAATTTGGTAGTTGCATTCATTTATCAGATAATTCTAACCTATTCTCAAACCCTTCATTTGCTTTTTTGCCTGAATCAGTTTTGGTTTTGAATGACAGATGGAGGAGGTTTCGCTTCTCATTGATGCTGTTTCTCAAATTGATGAGCCATTTTTATTGGCCATAGTGGTAATTGTGTGATGAATTTCAACAAATTCTGGTTCCAGGGGTATAATTGGTATTAGCTCAAAATTGCAGATGAACCCTTCTCTGTAAGATCTACAATGAAGTGGTCTTTAACATTTGCATGCACTCTGGGACAAATGAGAAAATAATGCCAAAAGCTCACAAGTTTGTTTCATTTTATTTGTTTCTGAATATTGGTGCATGCCTTATAACAAAGATCCAGAATCCTGGAATCATTCTTTTGTTCTCTTTTCTTTTCTTTTATCTGTAAGGACCCTTAGCTGTTAATTTAGCTGCACTTAGGCCTGTTTCTAGGCAGCATCTTAATCTTCATATCTTCATATCTTTATAAAAATGTTTTGAAAGGCTTTATTTCCTCATGATTCTTTGTCATTTTTTGGTGTCATTAGGGTGAATTTAACTCTGGAAAATCAACTGTTATTAATGCACTTCTTGGGGAAAGTTATCTTAAAGAGGGTGTTATTCCTACAACCAATGAGATCACCTTCTTACGCTATTCTAAGTATTCTGAAGAGCAACAACGCTGTGAAAGGCATCCTGATGGTCAATATATATGCTACCTCCCAGCTCCAATTCTTAAAGAGGTGTGCATTGCTTTATTTTCCCTCCCTTCGATTGTTTCACCATACATAATTGTAATGGGTGTAGAGGTTTTCAAAGTTGTGGACTGAGAACATTATTTGATCTTTCTGATTGCTGAGTAGACCTAAACAGTAGTGAAATAGATGTGACTAATGTAACACAGTACATAAGGATGGCCCAAAAATTTTTGTAAAGGCCCTTTCTAAAATTTAATTTAATGTTATTTTGAAAACGACATCATTTATTCATAATACGTTTATGCTTGACATATTCGGGTTTCGGGAAGGGTCGTAGAGTTTGAGCCCGAGTTTGGCCCGAAGACCAAAAATTTTGAAGGAAAAAATGTCAAGACTGGCCTGAAGCCCAGTCAACCTGGGCCGAGTCTGTTGATTTCGGGCTTGAGCACAAATGCCATACCTGTCAGTGCAATAAATTTGTCCAATAACATTGTCAGAAAGTTGCAGGGAACAGTGTGTGATAATCGTTAAACCAAAGTATTCAAAACACGTGTCTCCGTTTGTACTTGCTGGATGTTGTGCTGAATGTGTATAGGCTGAAGAAGATCTACTTCATTGTAGTGTCCGTCTTTTTCTACTATAAAATTCTAACTTTTCTTTTCTGAAAAGCAGATCAACATTGTTGATACGCCAGGGACTAATGTCATCCTCCAAAGACAGCAGCGCCTAACAGAGGAATTTGTGCCTCGTGCAGATTTGCTTCTTTTTGTTATTTCTGCTGACCGTCCATTGACTGAAAGTGAGGTATGGAATTTTTAACTTCAGATTGTTTCTAACACATTTCTCATTATTCTGCAGTCTTCATATCACAACTCAAATATCATGAACTTATTTTATGTTGAGTTTAATTCTGTTTATATTATGGGTTAATTATCCGTTTAGTAAGGGTTCTCTACTTTTGATTCTTTGTGCCATCTAATTTAAATATTCCATTGCCTTGATGATTAATTGAAAAAGATTACGTAGTTTTAATGTTTCTAAAAGCTATTTTGTCGCAATATAGTGAGATTTAGAAGGTCCAAAGAACCTTGCAATTGCCCTAGATGTTCATTTTAATCTGCACGAATTTCCTTAGCACTTAGTGAATGCATTTGACATTGGCTTATTATATAGAAAGGCCTAATTTAGTCCTAAAGGAAATTAATTTGCATTTGCATAATTTTCATGCTGACTGTTGTCTATTTGCATGTGTGATTATGTAGATGCTATGTATTGTCTTGCCTGGATTTGTTGTTTGCATTTATGAATTTGATTTTGCTCCTTTATACCGTTTTTCAGGTAGCATTTCTCCGTTATACTCAACAGTGGAAGAAGAAAGTTGTCTTTGTGTTGAATAAATCTGACCTTTATCAGAGTGCCAGTGAGGTTTATTGTGAACTCTTTTTGCACCATTCATTGATTATTTACTGGATTGAGATATTGCTGATTTATGTTAATCTGGTTTTCTAAAACTACCAACTTCCTATTTTGCTTGTCTCGCATGATATGTAGCTTGAGGAAGCTATATCATTTATCAAGGAGAATGCAAGGAAATTGCTGAACGCTGAGAATGTAATGTTATATCCTGTTTCTGCTCGTTCTGCTCTTCAGCAAAAACTATCAGCTTCTTCTAGCATTGGAAAAGATCACAAAGAATTGTTAGCTATAGATTCTCATTGGAAAATTAGTAGGTTTTATGAACTGGAACAATTCCTTTATAGTTTCTTAGATGGATCAACGAGGACAGGAATGGAAAGGATGAAACTTAAACTTGAAACACCAATTGCAATAGCTGAACGTTTATTTTCTGCTTGTGAAACTCTTCTGAAAGAAGATTGCCTGAGAGCCAGACGGGATTTGACCTCTGCAACTGAACTAGTTGAGAGTGTAAGAGATTATGCGATGAAGATGGAAAATGAGAGCATTGCTTGGAGGAGGAAAGCTTTATCACTGGTACATTAAAGTTGATTATATTTCGATATGAAAATAACTTTTGTTGTTTCAATAACTTTTGAATTAGCTATTGTTAATTGGATTGTAGATTGATGCAACAAAATCCCGGGTAATAGAGCTCATAAAGTCTACTCTGCAATTATCTAGTGTTGATGTTGTCTCATCATATATATTTAAAGGAGAAAAACCTACCATAATGCCTGGCACCCTAAGGATCCAAAATGATGTTATAGGTCCTGGACTCTTGGAAACAAAAGTGAGTAAGCTCCAGCACTTTTTAAAATATGACAGTGTCTTCTATTTTTGCAGTTAACTATTTTCTCAAATGTTTGCAACTTTTCTGCTATATTATCTGAAAAGCCCTAAATAGCTCGTGTCACTTCTTCATATTACCTACCTGTACAGGATCTGTAAACACTTCTGAGCCTTGTAATATGCTTTTTATCCATTTATGATATCATATCCCATTTTAGTTATATGGTAATGATAATTCTTTTCTTCTTCTCCTTTTTCTTGTTGATGTTATCCTGCCCTACAGAAATTACTAGGAGAATATTTGACATGGTTGCAATCAAGCAATGCTCGTGAAGGCAAGCTGTACAAAGAATCTTTCAGTAGAAGATGGCCTTCATTTACTGATCCAAATCCTCATATGTACTTAGATACGTATGACTCTCTGAAAAAGGTTGATGAGCTGAGCTTGAGGCTGATAGAAGACTTCAATGTTGATGTTGCTTCTAAGCTGTTTGAACAAGAAATACGTGAAGTGGTCAGTCTCAAGTTTCCCTGAGTGATTCTTTTACATGTAATGTAGAAATTGATTACAAATGGAAAATTTTAGTTATGATACTTTTTCGAAGTAAACTCAACTGTGCCTACTATCATTTCAACTTGCCGAATCTCCAAGTAGGAGGCAGGCAGATGCTTAATCTTGTGTATATTTTGGAAGCAGATCATGTGCATAATTTCTAGGCTAGTGTCTTATGGATGCTTGGCCCATGATATGTTGCTTATTTTGTTTTACCGAGTTTTTTTCTGTTGTATCAGTTAGTCAGTCATTGTGGCAAATCTGAAAATATCCGAAGGCAACTTATAATAAATTAGCATCAAGAAAGCCAAGTAATTGGTGGCATAATATTATTGTCTTGTATTCCTATCTCACGACTTTTAAGATTCAGCACCATGCTTCAAATTTAAAGTATTCTGTTCAGATTGTAATCATTTAAATTTGATAGCTAGAAGCTGATTAAAAAGATTCGGTCAATTAATGACCCAAGGACTGAACATTTTATCTTTCATTCACAGTATTTGGGATCTTTTGGTGGACTAGGAGCCGCTGGTTTATCTGCATCTCTTCTGACGTCTGTGCTACCTTCCACTTTAGAAGATCTTCTTGCTCTTGGTTTATGTTCTGCTGCAGGGTAATAATTCTAAAACCCCAATCTCCTTCGTAATTTACTGCTTAGTATTCAAAAGTTTCGTTTATATACCATACGGTTGCATAATTTAGATCCTTAATTTTTTGAACTTTACTTATAACAATGCC
The DNA here is from genome assembly GCA_026546835.1 of Erythroxylum foetidum. Taxonomy (NCBI): domain Eukaryota; kingdom Viridiplantae; phylum Streptophyta; class Magnoliopsida; order Malpighiales; family Erythroxylaceae; genus Erythroxylum; species Erythroxylum foetidum. The sequence goes on along the minus strand of JANZLF010000004.1, from coordinate 12,269,581 downwards.
CTTTACTCTTATGTTAAATGACTTGAATTTGGTTCATCGGTAGGTAGTACCAACCATGGGTTGCTCTCTGAACTACACATCCGTAACTTGTATGACTTGTGCATATTTGCTTTGTGTACTTGTTCTCGTCATGTCTGCATGACAGTCTGTGCGCTTTTTATTCTTTGTCATCTCTTAATCAACACGAGTGTGAGTTTCCTCGCCTGACCCTTTGTATGTGACAGATATATAGCAATTGCAAGTTTCCCAGGTCGTAAACAAGCTATAGTAGATAAGGTAAACAGGATTGCAGATGGCTTGGCACGTGAAATTGAGAATGCCATGCAGAAGGATCTCGGGGAAGCTGTTGGGAATTTAGAGAACTTTGTAAAAACTATTGGCAAGCCGTACCAAGATGCAGCACAAGTGAGGCTAGATAAACTTTTACATACTAAGGATGAACTATCCAATGTCGAGAAGAAACTTAGAACATTTCAAGTTGAAATTCAGAACCTTCACGTATTATCGTAGGATGGTTAAGTTGGTGCAGGATTGATCTGTGTTCTAAATTATTGGATGCAATAGGGAGTTGTGTTATTGACGGCATTATTATTGTTACCTTCTTGTTTTTTCAAGGAGGAAGTGTAAAATTATAATATAATGATGAAAAATGACAATAAATTTGAGTGCTCCGTTCAGTACCTTGTAAAAGTCGGTGGAGCTGTCCTCTTAATACAGTATGTTTCATGAAATTAAAATTTCCACTAACAGATGCTTTGCAGCCTGTTACCATTTCTGAGTTTTTAATAGCCTCTCCTACACTTTGTCTGCGAAGAGAATTCAATCAACTTTTGCTTAATTTTATGAATGCTCCTCATTTTTGTTTCCTATTGGCTAATAGCTAGATTAAGGCTTCGACCTTCTATTGTTAAATGAAGGTATACTTGTTTACATATCGTGTATGCTAATTCTCGTTTCGAAGTTGAAAAAGGGATCAAGGTTTTCTTCCTGGAGAGATTGAACTTGATCCGGATGATGGGGAATGAATGCCAACACCTTAGAAACAAGAATGGTTCAAGAAATTCTTAAAAATTAGAGCAGCTCTACCTTATCTGTGTCTATACCCACCCAAAACGTTGATCAGTTTAGTGACGTATCTGCATGGTTTACGTGTAACTTCCACAAACTTACAGAAAAGAAGGATTTACTGTTATAATGGTCAAAAGATACGAGAAAGCACGCTTCTTGACATGTTTGCTGAATTTGATTCCAATGGATCCCCTGGGAAAGATGGCAAAAACAATGAAGTATAATATATAAACAAAAGACATGCATTTCAAATTAAAAATGGATCTTACTTTGTGACTTTCAGGTGGAGCCAAAGGAACAAAGATGATGCAACAGGACCTCTATTTCATTCTGGCTGCGGAGGACCTTTCCTTCCCTTGATTGGTCCATCTGTAAAATAAAAATTAAAAAAAAACATACAATTTAAAAATGATTGATCTTGAAAGCAAATTTGATAGGGACAGTAGAAATTTCTTTTTGCTCCCACACTATACTAGCACAGTAGATTCAGAGAGCTAAAAAGGCATTACTTTGAGCCAACAGGCTTTTTCCTTAATCGAAACCTCCCTGAGTTGACGCTATTGACTGATATAGCTCTCAACATGCAGAAGGTATCTGCATTTTCACTTGTACGTGACATTAAACTCTTGTTCATTGTTGGAGAGTGTAACCACTGGGTCCGTACGTATTTACTGCGCATTTGTAACAACACAGCATATATTCTGATCCATTCCTTTTTCCTGCTTCTTTATTTACCAGTTTGACCGGTTAGCTTAGCCAATAGCCACTGAGTCTGCAGTTCTTAGGAACAATGACTTCATAAGGGATCAGGCAGGGCAGAATGAAGACTAAAAATTCGCTTCAGGGCAAAAAAAAGAAAGGTTATTGTGACAACAATGATCTCCAGTCTGCAATAACATCCCTGAATAGTAGTTAGCTGGTTTGCTGTGGTGACAGATAAATTATTTCTGCAATAAATCCACCATAGATAGATCAGCGTCAGCCAAGCCAGACACCACCAAAAAACTATATGGATAGCTATAGCTTTTGCTTTGACTAATAGTAAGTGTAATTTTTCAATATATCACTCGTTCGGTAAGTTAATTAGGCAGAAAGTAGGGAGTAGTGTATGCCAACCAAAGCGGATGGAGGAATGAGTGGAAAGGAGAATAGTAATTTGTAATGGACAAAAAGAAAGAAACTAATGCTTTTTCTTCCAAGGTAAACATGCATGTCCCTAGAGTTTTTACCATTTTCTTTCTTAAAGCCTCTTGGAACCGAAGATCAGATTGGTCCAAAGAAAAGGCAGTGCAAAGAGGAGTGGGACGTTACTTTCTTTTGGAAATTTACAGATTCTAAAGTCGGAAATGTATAACCCAAGCTTCCACTCTTGCCTTGGAAGATACCAAAGGCATGGATCAACCAATGGCTTCCTCTCATTTGGTCGGTTGATTTGTACCAAATTTAAAACTTGAAATGATCATCCGAGTGTTCTAAAGTGTCCACCTCCACCTTAATTCTCTATGATATCAAGTTCTGTATCGTGTGGCTTGCAATCATCGTTTTGTGAATTAAACTAATCCCTTAAATATCTAGTGTATGCATTGGTGTTGATTTCTTGAATCTTGATGATGAAAGTGTAATAATTTTCAATCTCCTGTTTCAATAAGATTTGGATGCTGCAGTTAAACATATGTAATTTGTAACCCTTCACAAAAATTAAAACCGGAATGGAACCTGGAACACTAGTTGTCCTTAAAATCTGTATGCAAATATTTTCTTCCTTAAGGAATTGTTTTCAGACCATGCACCAGAAATATAAGAACTCGCTAGCAAGCTAAGATGATTGACTGTTTATATGTTGTTAATGTGATTTGCTAATATAAGGGTACATTTGGTTGATAGATTTGTAAAAGAGTATAATGGAACGCAATATTATTCTATCGTTTGGGAGTAAGTTTTATAATAAAGTGGAATGAGATGAGATGGAAGAGAATGATTCATATTAAATTTCACTCCATCTTAAGCAGTAAAAATAAAAAACATTCAATTTGGAAGATTCAAGATGAAATGTAAAATGATAAACAACTTTACATTAAATTATATTATAAATCTTTAGTCTAAACAATATTTGATTATATTACATTATGAATCCATCCATCTCTCACAAGTAATAATTTTTTAATATTATATCCATTTATATTCCATTCTATTATAAACTATTTCATTTCATTAAACACTTTAAATCTACAAATTATCTAGTTATTTAATGATTTATTTTATTACATAAAATGAAATTTGAGTAATATTTATTAATAATAATGTATAAAAACAAAAAAATAATTAATTAACTTATAAAATAACTAATTTATAATTTGTATTTAATATTTTTTATTATCAGTAATAAAATTATAATTATAATAACAATAACATTAATAATCAAATATCCTTTTGCTTTTATTTAAAAATCAAAATTAAGAAATAAAAACTAGAAATTACAAAATTATTATAATACTATTAATATTTAAATATATTTGTTTTTTAAGAAATAAAACTAAAAAATTAGAAATGAGATCAAAGAACCCCTTACCTTCACAAAAGTACGGTCGTTGGGGAAAAATAAATTTAAATGTAATGTTTTAATAATATTTTATTTTATTTAAATCACTCTAACTCTTTCTATTAAAAAAAAAACTTATTACAGTAGCCCTTTTAATATGGCTGCTCCACGTTGAAAAACATTCACTGCTTTGTTTTGTTTTTTGTTTTTTTTTGGAACCAATTGTTCTACTTCTACGTTAAACATTTGCATTCTCCCTCCCTTCTGAATATTTTATAAATCAAACATCCAATTAACTTGATTCAGTCTTCAATTTAATTATACTCATACTGTATATATAATTATTTGTGACCACAATATTCTCTGATATTTCATTTATTTTTAAAAATTCTTTGTTCCCAAGTCAAAATGTTGCTCATCATTTTTATTTATTTTATATAAA
>JANZLF010000004.1:12236859-12258387 GCA_026546835.1 Erythroxylum foetidum | reverse complement strand
ATGTATATTTGTATATGTATATATGTATGTAACATGGTATAATCTAAGAGTGTGGTTATTGCCAATGATAATAAGCATACTTTTTTACATGAAAATAAACATTAACGAATGAGATTAATATCCTTAAGGAGTCATTGCCTAGATTTATTATAGGTAGTAAAAAAATTAAATAACAACTTGGACCTTAAAAAGAACGCTAACAATAGGCATTCAAATGATTTCGCTTATGGAAGTGCGTCATCCATTACCATACAATTTTTATGATTGAAAGGTATTTAAATGATAAGTGTAGGCCTAAATTCAATGATATTAAAAATCAGACTAGATCAACTAGTTTAACCAAATGAAGCATGAACCAGGCTGATTTAAAGTTCTGATTTACTTTTGATCGTTGTGAAAAAAAATTGTCCAGTTAAATAATCAATTGACTGGTTTCTTCAGAATTGCGAATAACTGTATGTTTCTTCTTCTTCTTTGATGCCCAAACCATTAAAACATTTGGTCTCCTCATATCTAGCAACGACTAGCTGCCAATTACTCTGGAGCACCAAAAAGATGATTGGGAATGCCAAATCACAAGGACCAAGCTTAAAAGCCTTACATCAAAGCTCACATGCATTTATACCTAACACTTATCCAACAACATTTTACAAGCACTAAGCTTTGACTCGTTCGATCACACCTAGGTGAGACAACTTTGACAATGGCAATGTCTATTTCATTGATTAAAATGATAGGATGCAACCATGGAAGACTCAGGAAATGGAGGGTGGAGATTGAAAGAGAAATGATAAGGAGAGGAAATTAAACATTACTATTGAGGCAAAATGATCAATTGAGGAGGGTAAAATTTTAGAGGAGGGATATTATTTTCAGATAACCACAAATTCACAATTTATAGATAACAATTTTAGGGGTTTAGGATTGGGAGAATAGAGAGAGAGAGAGTATCCGAGTATGAGATAACAAAGATGAGTTTCAGACTGGGAAAATTAATAAAACATGGAGCAATTTTGTTTTGTTTTCACTTTCCAAATTTCATATAATATTACCGAGAAGAACTATGTTATAAAACGGAGAGATTATACTTGAAATGAATAGTAAAATTCTAAAATACAAATAAGATATAAATTTTAATTTTTATGATACTAAGAATATTAATATTTGTTAATTAAAATTAAAAAAAAGAAATTTATTTAAACTTTAAAGAAGTATGTTTAAGGAAGGACATAAACATATTAATTAGTAATTTAGTATAGATGATCAATTTTGTTTAAGATAATTTAAGAGTATATTAAGGAGTGACATTTAAACTTTAAAGAGTTATATTTAAAGAATGATGCTAAAAAAGTATTAAAATTAGTAATTTTGTTAGAGAAGTATTTTTTAAAATAATTTAAGAATTATTAAGGAGTGATATTTAAAATTTAAAGAAGTATTTTAAAGAAGGAAACTAAAAAGTTATTAATTATTAATTTAGTAAAGACAAGTAATTTTGTTTAGGATAATTTAAGAATGTGTTAAAGAGTAATATTTAAACTTTAAAGAAGTATATTTAAAGGAAATCAAAAAAGTAATTAATTAGTAATTTTGTTTAGTAAAATTTAAGAGTATGTTAAAGATGATGTTTAAACCTAAAGAAATATATTTAAATAAGGGCATTGAAAAAATTGTTAATTAGTAATTTAGTATAGATAAATAATTTTGTTTAGAATAACTTAATAGTGTATTAAAGAGTAATGTTTAAGTTTTTAAAGAAGTATGTTCAGAGAAGGACACTCAACTTTAAACATACTTCAACCTTTTTAGTGACTTTAGAATTATTCAATCTTGAAAAAGATTTAAATTTAAATTTTTATTTCCTATTTGAATTGATTTTCTTTAATGTTTTCAATTCTTATTCAACCTCTTTTATGTTTCTTATACATATACTTTGATTCCTTATGTCAAGATCCAACGTCGGCACCAACATTTGACTCCGATGGGATAGGTGCAAAATGACATTCGCAGGACAAGAGGGGCTTCGGAAGGCTCGAGGTATGCAATGTTAAATTCCCCTAATACTGTGGATGATTTAATATTTAGTTCCCCTCCAACTGTTAACCATAAGACTTTGGCTGGGGTTGGACATAAGTTCCAACTGTCCGATCTTGTTGGAATCGGATCTCAGAATTTGGCCAATACGTCGCATGCTAATGCGAAATTGCGTAAGCCCCTGCCAGGCTCTAAAGGCAAGGCAGTTGTCCTATCCTGACAACATCGGGATGTAAGGGGCCAGATTAGCGGGAGCCCGGCCCAAGCCCTCGACCCGGCCCCCCGTCTTCCTATTAAAACCCATGATCACATATAGGAATCTGGCAGTTGACTTATCGTCTCATTCTGAGATGGTTTGTCATAACCGGATTATTGAGGACCCGAGACTGGGATCGGACAAGCGGACTCATCTCATGGAGGGGGTCGAGGCATTAAAGGTGAAGGAAGAACGAACAAAGATTCAACCCTCCGAACCTCCCGATATAACAATGGTTTCGACAGGGGCCGAAGACCAACTGAACCCGAGCTAGCTAGGGGAAGCGATACTCAGGTCTCCTATCGAGGTGCCAAGAGAGGAGGGAGTTGAGAACATTTTGGATGCTTCGATGTAGGGTTTCTCATTCCCTTTCTTTCTTTATATCGATATTATTATGGAATTACCAAGGGGCGGGAGGGTCGGCGTTCCAGACTCTCTTGCCGAATTACAATTGAAATTACAATCCGGCTATCTTGGCTCTAATGGAACCTAGAATTAGTGGTGCTAGGGCCTAAAAAGTTATTCTTTCCCTCGACTTTGATTTCTCTTTTCGAGTTGACACCGAAGGATTCTCGGGTGGTATATGGCTCCTCTGGAAGGAGGCTTTTGACATCTCGGTGATCATAGCCCATAGGAAACTCCTGCACGCTTATGTCAAGTATGGCAATCATTTTTCGATCTGACCATAGTTTATGTCAGTCCGCATGCACCTTCGCTATCTATGTTATGGCCAGTGTTGTCATGAATCAGAGATTCTATTACTCGGCTTTAGGTAGTGCGAGGCGATTTCAATGAAAAATTGAAAATTTCGGATAAACAGGAGGCACTACCTTGACCTGAGTCGTGAATTGACGATTTAAGGAATGGGTGTGGTCTTCACAATTTAGGTTTCATCGGTTCAAAATTTACTTGGCGTAGAGGCATGATCTAGGCTTAGCTTGATAGGGTGTTTGGTTCGTCGATATGGATGTAGACCTTCCCTCAAACTGCGAACTAGCACCTCCCTTTTCTCGAGTCCGACTACCGACCTATGCTTCTCAATTTTTTCAGACCCCAACGGTGGGTTACTGGAGTTTTGCCTTTTCGATTCTAGAATGCCTAGACCACTCATTTTGAGTTTCCTGAAGTAGTTGACAAGCATTGGGCCCTAGTGGAAGGGGATATGAGTAATAACTTAGCCCGGTTCGCTACTCATCTTTTGATATGGAACAAAAACAACTTCGAAAATTTTTTCTATCGAAAGAAGAAACTACTTGCTTGGCTAGAAGGAATCCAAAGGGCCATGACGGTCGCCCCTCGGGATTCAGTTTTTAGCTTTGGAAGACGAGTTAAGCAAATAGTTAATTCAGATCCTGCGTGAGGAGGAGCTCTTTCGGCACCAGAGAGCCCGTTGTGAATGGCTCTCTATAGGCGATCGAAATACCAAGTACTACCATACCATCATCTTGTCCAAGCGGAAGAAACTTCGGGTTGAGTAGCTTATTGATCCCACAGGACACGTCGTTATTGATCCAGATCACCTGTGCAGTCTGGTCAAGCAATATTTTGTCCAGCTCTATACCCAGGAAGATGAGACTCCTTCGCAGTTCCCCATCTCAGGTGCCTTCCCATCTCTTACAGGGGAGCATATCTAGGATTTGTCTCTTCTAGTTTGGGAGGCGGAGATCAAGAGTGCGGTCTTTGCCATGCATCCTAACAAAGCCCCAGGCATTGATGGGTATAATGCGATCTTCTTCCAATCCCAATGGGGGAAGGTTAGGCCGCATATCGTGTCTTTTATCCAGATAGTTTGTCGTATGGAGCGGTTGGACCTCGATTTGAATCGTACCCTTCTGATCCTCATCCCTAAAGTTCCTTCCCCTATCTAGATATCACAATTCCAATTGATTAGCCTGTGCAATGTCCTTTATAAGGTCATCTATAAAGTTACGGTGAATCGTTTGAAAGCACATATGGACCACTTAACGGTGGCGAATCAATGTAGCTTCATCTCGGGTAGGCAGATCACTGAAAATATTATTATATCGTAGGAGGTTATCCACTCTATGCAGAAGAATACTGGTAAAACATGCTATGTAGCATTGAAGGTGAACCTAAAGAAAGCCTACGATAGGCTGGGTTGGCAATTCCTTCAGGACATATTGGTTGAGATTGGTCTCCCTGAGGATGTTATCTAGGTCATTATGAAGTGTGTCATGACTACTTCCCTACAGGTTACCCGACAAGGTATAGTCTCGAAGCCTTTCAGACCTTCGCGAGGTCTAAGGCAAGGTGACCCCTATAGGTTACCTATTTGTCCTCTGTATGGAGAGACTTGGTTACCTCATAGCTCACGAGATGGGTCGTGGTTTGTGGAAACTAATCAAGTTGAGCCGCAGGGGACCCCCCATTTTCCACATGTTCTTTGCTGATGACCTCGTGCTCTTTGCCGAAGCAAAGGACTCGCAGACGAGGGACATTGCGAGTACTCTGGAGACCTTTTGTTGGGCTTCAGGGCAAAAAGTTAGTCACTCCAAAACGCAAATCTTTTTCTCTAAGAATGTCTCTAGGGAGACTGCGCGGCGGCTTAGCCAAGACCTTTAGGTGACTAGTACGAATAATCTGGGCTGGTATTTAGGGATTCCTTTGATCCACCAGCGGACGAACCGGCATACGTATCAACACGTTCTTGATAAGGCCCATCAAAAATTAGCCAGATGATGCACCAAAATGTTGTCTCTTACGAGTAGGGTTACTTTAACATAAGCAGTCATTTCGGCGTTGCCTATATTCACTATGCAGACGGTTCTACTCGCACGACAGCTGTGCGATGACCTGAAAAAATTATGAGCGACTTCATAAGGAGGTTGTCCCATGAACGTCTTAAAATTCATCTTGTCAATTGAGCTTCTGTGTGTCAACCTAAGCATTCAGGAGGGCTGGGTATTTGACGTATTCGGCCTACCAACGACGCGTTACTGACTAAACTAAATTGGACCCTTCTCAAAAAGCCCAATGCTTTATGAATCCAGATTCTTCGTACCAAGTATAGGTTTGACGACTCTCTGATTCCCCTTATGATATCTCGTACTGAGGCTTCGATTATCTGGAAGGAGATTTTAGCTTCCTGGTAATTTGTTCGACAGGGCCTCAAATGGGAACTAGGTAATGGGAGTTGTATTTTATTTTGGCTAGATAATTGGTTGGCCGACTAGGGTCCTCTTATTCTTGTCACCACCTCTCCTGTTCCCGGTCGTCTTCGTTTGACCACTGTCGTGAACCTCAAAAATGACCGAGGCATATGACGTTGGCAGGAGTTTCAACATTTTCTACCATCTGCAGTCTATATGGAGCTTGTCCGCTACTACCCTGGCGAGGAAGACCTAGGGGCCGACAAAGTGGTGTGAGCCCCGACCAACCATGGGAGTTCATTGTGATGTCTGCATATGATCTGATTGAAGGGCGATCTAGGGGTTCCCCGCACAAGCTCTGGGAGATTATATAGAAATGGTCTGGCCCCCAACGGATTAGATCATTCCTCTGGCTAGCTGCCAAACACAAACTTTTGACGAACCAGCAACGCGCGGCGCGTCATATTGTCATGGACAACCGTTGTCCATTCTGTGGGCAGGTAGAGACTACTGTTCATATGCTTCGGGACTATCCGAGAGTGGTAGCCCTCTGGCAACTGTTCCTAAGGGCGATGATTAACACGCGCTTCTTTCAGCAAGAAGAGGAGACGTGGTTACAATCTAATCTCATTAAGCAGGACAGGGTGCACCAGGAAGCGTGGGTCACTATTTATGAAGTCGCGTACTAGTTCCTTTGGTAGTAGTGAAACAGTAGCCTCTTTGAGCCTGGGTTTAATTAGCTGGAGAATGATACCCGTCTTACTCTCGAGTACGTAGATTGGATCGCTAGAGCTTGAACTATAAAAACCTTTGTTTTTTCCGCCTCGGGTACTCCCATGGGCATCCTTGTGGAATGGACTAAACCTTCAGCGGGTTAACTCTGGGTCTAACAAGGTCTACACTTGTTGGGCCCCGTTTCCTTTTTCTTATTGAATAAGCTTGTATAATTTTATTTCGAGGTTGAGTTTGATTAAATGCTTTTGGTTAGAAAAATTTGAGGTTTATTGCTTAGGTTAATGAAAATTAAATGGAGGGATTTAGATTAAATTAGAGTTTTATGGTGTTAGAAAAAGTAAAGAAATATGATGTGAAGGGACAAGTTGGAAAGTTTACTTAAGTTGCTAGAGTTTAAGGCTTATAAGGAGGGGTAGTTTGGTCTTTTTAACTTAATTAAAAGAAGAAAGAAGGAAACGAAAGGGCATATGGTCGTATGGGTGAAGGAAGGCGAAAAAAATTTTCAAGTAAAAAGGAGAGAGTGAGTTTTCGGTGGAGAAGGAAAGAAGAGAAGAAGAAGAAAAATAGGGTTTCACTTTCCTTGCTTTAGAATAAGGTTTTTAAGGGTTTTTCAAGAAGGAAAAAGGAAGAAGAAGGTTTAATCTTCCATTAGAGGCAAGAATCAATTTGCGTGGGTGGTGTTTCAAGGTAAGTGTTTGGAAAAATCTTTTGAAATTTTTGATGGGTTTTGGTTTAAATGGCTTAGGAAAGGCATGGGTATAGTAGTTATAGGAAGAATTATATGCTTTTGATTCCTTAGGTTTTCAATTTTGACATCCTTTGTAATTTGGGATTTTTGTGATTTTGAAGGAGGTCAAGTGAGGCAAGAGGAGGTAGAAGGAAGGCCAAGTTATCAAGCCTAAAACAAAAGGATTTAAGGTGGGTGACATCTTCAAAATTGAGTTAATGAGTTACTTAATTTTCCTTCAATAAATGCCATTTAATGATCTCATATAACTTTTAAATTTTGCATTTATTAATTTTTGGGATGATTGGAAATTGTATTATGTGTTTTTTGTATGTTAATAAATTGTAAAAATATTTGCAAAGTTGTTTGACGAGTGAAAAAGAATGAGAAATGGGATTTCGGAAGAATGTGAAAGTTAAATTTTGTAAAGATGGTGATGTTATAAATTTGCTTTTGGAAAAGAGCCATTTGTGACTAATATGTGTGAATTATGTGAATTATGTGAGATGCATGATTTTATGGTTTGTGGTGGTCCCTTAAGAGTCAAGTGCACTTGTCTATTTATAGGTTTCTCCCGCCTGCCCACTAGTAGCATTGGAGCTCCTCACGGACTCCCATAAGTTCACGGCTACACATGACCGCTTCGCGGAATATGTAGTACGTTCTGTTTCGGATCCACTCGAACTACTTTCTCTGTACTTATGTGATACTTTAACTTGTGAGTAGTTTGATGTGTTCTTTATGTTGAATTCGTGAATATGTTTGATAAGTTGATAATGATTGATCAATGTGAAATTTGCTTTGAAATTAAATGAATGAAGAATGTTTTTGCTTGTTTTTAATTATTAATGTGTTGCCCACGAGCCGTCGTGCTCATAACCCCCTCTTCCATTACCATCTACAGGCGACGAGCGAGAAAACGAGTGACCACATCAGGGACGGACATCACTCCTACTTATTTTTACTTTTGAAGCTTTCTTTGGAAACAAAACTTTAGGTGCATTTTGAAGCAATGATCTTTCTTTGTAATTTGACATTTTTGAACTTTTGATGTATTAGCGCTAAAATGCCCACTAAAGCTTTGTAACAATTCATGTTATGATATGAATAAAAGGTATTTAAGTTTTCTTGTGTTTTGCATGTGTTTCATAAAAAGGTGATGTTGTATGGTTGTGAAAATGGCCATAAGAGGAGCATTGTGATTGTTGTCTTTTTGAGACCATTTCTGGATTCATGTGAATTGAAATGGCTTGTTTAGCCTTCTTGATGATTATGGAGTATTCGCATATCTTTAAGGTGAGGTATTGTGTATTGTGTTTGGATGTGGAAATTTGAGAATGTGGATGATTGAAGTGTTTGTGCAGGTGCTGTAAATTGTATGGGTGTTTGAAGAAATTTGGATAGTTGAAGTTTGGGGGAGATGCTGTCAAAATGTCAATATGGGCAGAAAGTTTAATTGAGTGTTTGACCCTCATAGAATTAGATTTTGACCAAAAAGTCTTGCTGAAGATTGTAGTTTAGGTTTTGATCTTTCCATTGATGTATAATATTCCATTTTTGGGCTTAGGAGTAAGAAGTTATAAGATTTGGAAAAATAAAGTTACTATTTGAAATGTCATTGTATAGGCAGTAGCTTTGAAGTAGTTTTTGACTCCCTTAGAGGCTAAAGTGAATTTTGCATCTTTCATGAAAGTTGTAGAGTTTTCTTTTAGCTTTTTATTGATACCAAATTTTCAAATTTTGGAATTCAGTGTGAAAAGATGTGATTTTTTTAAAAATCCAAGTGCAGGAGTGGCCAGGTGAACTGGCCACTCAACACCGCTCGCCTCGCAGGCGAGCGTAAACGCTTAGCAGAGCGTGAAAAGCCCTTTTAAGATTTTATTTATTTATTTATATTTTTTCTTTTATTTTCTTTTTCTAATTTTCTTTTTTTTCTAAATCAAACCTCCTTCCACTTTTTTTTTGTTTGTAAATTTTTCTTTTGACCGCTGATTTACTCGATTTTTGAAGCATTAGTTTTCTAAGAAAATTCTCTACCCTTTTATGCAAAATCTAGAGCTTTCGAGATTAAGTTGAAATTTATGGATTAAATCAAAGTGAGACAACTGGATGGAAATTTTTAACATGATTCCGTACTTTGGTGATTTTTTTTCAATATAAAGAGATCCGATGGAGGTGATTTTTGGTTTTAAATAATTGAGAGGCATAAAATTTTCATCTTAGCTTAGGAATCGGATTTCAATTTGGGCCTTAGGTTTTTAAATTTTAGGAGGGAAATTAGGATGAGTTTTTCAAGATCTGTTCGGAAATAAGTGAAATGGGTTCGTGTTTAAGGTTTGACCAGGTGGGGAATTCCTCCCTCGTGAGATGTGCGTCCAGATGTCACGTACTAATTTCGGACACTTGACTCACCAGGGTGGGGTTCTAACAACACTGGCGGTTTAATTCGAGATTGTCATGGGACCTGGTGTGGAAGGCTTTAGCAAAGCCTTGGTAGGGGTTCGCCCTTCGAAGTGGAACTTTGGGGTGTGTATTCTAGCCTTACTTTGGCCTGGGAGAAGGAGTATCACCGGGTCATTACTGAAGTTGACTCCCTTGAGGTTATTAATATCCTTTCTGACCCTAACTTTGTACTTACTGGAGTTTCTTTCTTGGTGACAGGTATACAAGAGCTTCTCCACTGGTATTGGGAGGTTCTTCTCCAGCATGTCTGTAGTGAAGGAAACCAATGTGCGGACAGATTGGAAAATCTTGTAGTAATCCTTTGCCCGAGCCTCTACACTCTTCCGGTGCTGCCAGTTGACATCCAGGAGCTTCTCCACAAAGATGCGGACGGTGTGTTGTATTCCAGAGTTTGATTTTTGTTTTTTCCTTGTAATAAAAAAAAAGATCACAAGTTGATTATCCTTTTTATTGTTATTTCTTTTATTGGTTGTGGTGATTAAAGTCAAATATCATATTAGATATAAAAGATGCAAGAATCAAGAAGACAAAGTTAAGGGGTATTTTTGTTTTCAGACTTTTATCTTTTACCTTTTCGTTTCATCTTTCTCCTTTGGTTCGTTATTTTGTGACGTTCTAATTATTTTGTGTCTTATTTTTGTACAAAACTAACAAAACTATTTTTCTCAGGTTAAAATTATAGTGGAGAGCATGGAATCATAAAAAAAAGATTCAATGAACTTAGCATCCTCTACTTGTGGTAAGTCCAATCCAACATAGAATTATTTTTCTTCTTCTCAAACATTTGATAGGAATATCCAATATAATTGTATGTTTGATGGTATAATATTTAAAGAGGGGAGGAATTTATATAATAAAAGAACATCTTGTTGGTGTTCAAGGTAATATTGCATCTTGCAAAAAAGTACCATTTGTTGTATGCGAGAAGATTAAAAATTATTTGTAGCAATAAGTAAAAAAGAAAAAGGAAAATAGGCTTATGATACATCTTTTTGAGACAATAAAGTACCATAAGTATCAGATAAAGAAAAAAGGAAAGCTAGTATTGACATAGATTTTTATTTTTCTCTAAGAACTACTCTTGGTTCTCAAGCTAGTTTAAAAAGTGATTTGGTTGATAAAGATTTTATTTAGCAATGTAATTGAGCATGGACTGCATGATTCTATCATTCATATATTCCTTTAAATGCTTTAAATTCACCACATTTGCAGGAGGCAATAGATGCTATAACAGTGGTAAGTCTAGGATTTAAGGTACCTGCTTATTATAAGATTCTTGTGCATTTTCTTTAAGATTTAAAAAAAAGGAATATCAGTTAATTGTGGATACATATAGGTCTAGTTGGGAATCAACAAGATGCACTACTATGGTAGATTGGTGAACTGATCAAAGATAAAGAACCTTGATTAATTTATTCGTTTATTGTAATATTGGAATAATTTTTATCAAGTTTGTTGATGCTTCTAATATGGTAAAAAGCAATAATGCTTTATCTGAATTATGTTTCTAAAATTATGAGGGGGTTAGACCAAATAATATTAGGCATTTTGTTAGATATAATGCAACTAATTATGTATCAACTGAGAATTTGTTATAATCAAAGCATGATCATATTTATTAGTCTCCATGTGTTGCTCATGATATAAATCTTACTTTAAAAGGTATTGGTGTTATGGACTATATTTTTAGTCTTGCTTCACATGTATCAAATATCACATTTTTGTACTGGTTAAGAAAGCAAGAAGATTTGGTTGAGATCATGCATCTTGTTGCTACCAAGTTTGCAACTAAATTTATTACTTTGAAAAATATTTATGAACATAAACAACTACTTTAAAATTTAGAGACAAGTAGACATTTTTCAAGTCATAAGTTATCAAAAAGTGCAAAAGGAAAAAAGTTTGTGATATTATTCTAGATAATAAATTTAGGGTTGTTTGCTTGATCATTGTGAAGATTATGGCTCCGTTTATAAAATTTTTGAGGATTATTGACTCAGATGAGAAGCCATCTTTGGGATATATATATATATATATATATATATAGCTTATAAAATAATTATAAATCTTTCTAAAGGGAAGGAAAAATTGTACGAGCCTTATATAGATATTCTTCATCGACAATGGGACAAGCATCTTACTCAAAGGATCAATTTAGTAGCTTGTTTTCTTAATCTTTATTACTTATATAATGGAAACACATGTACAAATAATATTATGGGTAGTTTATTTGATATAATTTAATGCAAAGGTATTTTCTCTATTGAAAGATAATCACAAGTGATACATGAAATTCAATTGTATCGTGAATGTCTAAAGATTATTGCTAGATCATCAGTAAAGAAAAAACTTATGATGAAAAAATATAGCTTGGTAACTTTTCATACTTTTAATTCATTCTTTACTTATTAATAATACATAATTTTATTTTTCATAACTATTAATTTAAAATACGGATGATTGGTAAAGATTACTTTGTGAAAGTGCTCTAATAAAAACTTTGTACATAAAAAACTTTGTCACCGTCTAGTTAGAAGATGATAACTTGTAAAATTGTTATAATTAAAGATGTCAAGATGTTTGATAAAGTTGTTAAGATGTTGCACATTGAGAAAGAACTTGATCTTTGTTGTCAAGAAGTTATTTGTTGTTTGATATATACTAGATTTGAAAAAAGAAATGGTTACTTTAGGCATTTTACATGTGAACAATTTTGGAAATAAATTCAATGAGAACAACATTAAGGTGTTAAAGGGTCCAATGATTATGATAAAAGAGTTAAAACTAAAGGAAAATATCTACAAACTGATAAGGAGTATATTGTAGGTGAAGAAACAAAAATAGTCAAGTTAAAGGAATATATTACTGAATCATATAGCTAGGTCTTTTAAGTGAATGAGGAACAACATAACTTTATAATGAGAGCTTATTAAAAAAATGTCAACATTAGAAGTTAGACTTATGCAAGTTTCATGTCTTTAGTTAAATGTTTAAGGTAACCTTCAAAGATGCAATATTTGAGGAGTAACATATGTTAAGACAAATATATCGGGAGGACATTATAAGGTTAATAAAGAGCAATACTAGTTTAAAGAGGCAATATATTTTTGATAGCTTTCAAACTCTAGAAAGATTTTAAGACTTATTAAAGTCATATTTAAGTCAGTTTAAGTTTGATGAGGGGCGGGTTGTGCTAAGTTATACCAAATAGAGCTTCCATATCAATATATTTGTTATAAACTAATTATACAAAAGAGAAAATATGTAATCTTCATGTAGAGGTTCAATTAAATAGTGAAATTAGCTACTTATGATTCTTGTGAGCATATGTATACCAAATTAATTAAACCTTGTTAAAAATCTTCTTATATTCTTATTATTTTTATACTACCTTATTCTTATTATACATTATTGGCTTATACACTTTAATTCTATTTGTTAAAATTTGATTATGTATACATTATCAAGAAAATATTTACATTCAAGCATTGTCTTAAAGTTAAAATTATTTGTTTACATTCAAGCATTGTCTTAAAGTTAAAATTATTTGTTTAAATAAGATTTCTTATAAAGTTTGTCACCTTTTATATATATCTAGCCAGACTTAATTAAGCTTAAAAATTTTATATTAAGCCAATCCAATGGGAAGAACCTTTAATCCTAAAGTAAATTGATAAAAATTATCCTAATATAAGAATTTTAAAGATATTAATTAGATTTAAATAATTTTATATAATTTTAAGTTTAAAATATCAAATTCTAGTCCACCTACTAATTTATTCATTTTGTAAGCTAAAATTAGATTGAACTTAAAAAAAGTTTAAACACAAAATTGCTTCAATTAAATCCAACCTAACGATCACATTTAATTGAATTTTGAATTCAGGTAAGTTTACAAACATAATTTAAAATTTAGAATTCAAAGTTAAATGAATATAATTCATAGATGTCATCATGAATTTACTTGAGTATTATTAACAAAAATAAGAGAAAAATAATCAGTTATATATATAGATAGATAGATAAATAGATATGTATGTATTTTAATTTGAACCAAACGGGCTTCACCATTGGTTCAAAATATCAATATGTGAAATGTACCACAGTATCAAAAGGCATATTTATTTTGTTATCACATTTCACAAATTAAAGGAAAAAGCAACTTATGGAGCCACATTAATTTTGTGATGGAGTATTCAATGATTCTGTTCTTTATAATTGGAGAAGGTATATAAACTACCACATGTTATACGATCCCTGCAGCCTCCGTGCTAAATTATACATGGATTTGAAGTGTTGACGTACGTCTATACTACGTACACCAATCATGGAACAGATGTGACAAGTCTTATTACAGAGAATTCCTGTTAGGAGGTCCACCCTTTCCCCATAGGTATTTGGACATGATTATTCTTTTTATAAATCAAAGTCGATCATTTCCTCACGACTTTGGAGCACCTAAACGTAAACTACCAAAAACATTCTGTCCAATCAACAAATTTCTGTTTGTTGCTGATACGAGCATTACAAAAATGCTTGGGTTGGGTATATATGCTATAGACAACATATCAGACATGTCTCATGAATTAAGGAGGATAACTTGGATTGGTGTTGTTAACTATATATATATGTAGGGGCTATAACTGGTAGGTTGATAAACTCATGCATATTATAAAATATAGTGTCCAAAGACGAGTCTCCTAGCAAGTAAATCAAAATTCCAAAAGGAAATGACGATGTTTGAGATGAATAAGTAATTAATCAGCTTGTATTTGTCTTATTCTTCAAATTCAGACAAAGAGTTGGATGAGGATGAGGATGAGGATGAGGATGATTATATTCCGATTTAAAGTATGTGGAAGCCTTAATAAAGTTTTTATGATTCAACTTTTTGATATTCTAAATAGTGAGGTGACATAAACTGATCGAGAATATATATCTGTGGGCATGAGATGAGGCGATGTGTGAGAACTTAAAACACGTACAGGGATGATTCAGAACCTCTTAAATCAGTTAACTGTACGAATTTGTCAGCCAAGACTTGGTGTGTGGCCCTTGGATGTTTTAGTTGATCCATATATAACATGGTAATAGCTGAGTCACGTCCATGGCTGGCTGGTGTAATTGTCGACAATTACGTACACCACATCGGAATCCCATTTAATTTGAAGAACAATGATTTCAGGTAATCTGGATAATGGGTCAGTCTTTTGATTGCATGATGCGAAGATGGTTTCATGAAATGGATTAGTCGACTCATTCTAGCCCCTGAATATTGGAGATGAGAGATATATACATAGACTATCGTCTCCAAAATGTACATATATAACGTCATCTGCTCTGTAGGGTTTTGTCATGGACCAGAAATAAAGAGAAACTAGTAATTTTAACGTAACCCCTGGGCCCTCCACTTTGTCCACCAAAACTTGGACACCAAAATAAAACCACAACCCTACAATGGGACAACCTCCTTAAAAAAAAAATGGACTCATTCGCTTTTGTTGCTCTGAGCTAAAAATGAATATATTTGCACTTACACGTCTTTCATTCTCCATCGCCTATGGCTAAGGTTAAGCTGTCCTTGTCATCGTGGATGGCATTGCCATTATTATCACATGGAAATTAAACAACATATTACCCATGAAGGAAGATGAATGAATGCTCAGGATCATCAGGAAGAATGGCAAGCCGTCCATCCTTATTGCAATCTATTTTTTCAACCAATTCAATAGAAAATTGTATATAAAATTAACCAAATCCAAATTATAACTTGAACAAACGATTGACTACGCGTAAACAAAATAGAAACATGGGGTGGTGGGTCGGGAATAACTCCAGCACATTGTGTGGTATTACAAGTATGTTGCCCACTATTCCTACGTGTTCTCCAACTTTGCTCTCCACATTTATCCAATAAATGCAAGAACAATTCTCCTTTTCAATGCTTCCAATTCTTTGGACATTCACGTCATTCCTGCCATCGACATCGACATCCTCATCCTCATCCTCATCACCCTAATCCATTTGTAGTACTCTTTGTTCGTTTTAATTCAAATGGAACAATTGTTGGCAATATTATCAAAATTTAAACTATATTGAAAGCTAAGCAGGTAATGATCATATCGGATAGCTACGTATACAGGTGATGGTTAATAGATAATTAGGAAACTCAAAACTAGACAAATTTATAAAAGAAAGAAGAAGTTTAGGACCATGACTCGACTGGAGGGCCCCAACAGAAGGTGGCGTAAACGAAGGTGACCAGAGTTCAATTGGTGCTCATCTTTTCAATCTGATTTCTTGGTGCTGATGCCTTTCCACATGTAAGGTCAAATCAGCTTCTTCAACATTTTGTCATTGGCGCTTTCACTAAGTAAAAGGGATTGTTCTCCATTTTGGGTGCCATATTTGAAACCAGTACAATTTGTTTGAACGTAGACAGTAGCCAATTAAAAGGTGTTATCCTTTTTGTTGTATATTCAATTCAAGTCATTCTACAAGTTGGACAATTGGCGTGTCCCGTTAAGCTACAAGATGCTTGTGGTGGCTTAGACTTAAGGATGTGTACAGAGTGGAATTTAAAATTGCAATTTCAAGTATCTGTTTAATTGTATTTTTCACTTTCGATTTTAAAAAATTGGATCGAATTAAGCACAAGTAAATTATCTTGACTAACTCAAAAGATTATAAATATGTTACAATATTAACTTTTAATATTGAAATCCAATTAAAATGCAGCTTTTAGTAATTATTCATAATAGAAATATGCCAAGGCAAAAATAAACTAGATTCTTTGTGTACGCTAACGAATCATATGCTGGTTGCATTTTTCCTTATTTTTTTTAATGCAAAAGTTTCACTTTTGTGCAACAAGTTTAATTGTTGATATGAGAAGTGAAGCATATCCTCCATCCAAACTATATATTGTGTTCTTTTATTTCATAGGAGGGCATCACTTCTTCAGAGAAACTGTAGAAATAGAGAATGAAAAAGAAATGTAGAAATGCTTTTTGTATTTCTGTGTATCTCTAACGTGATGTACATCCACCTATTTATACACTCTAGGTGATTTTAACTAAAGAAACAAATCTAAATATTATACAATATCAATGTACATGATTTTATGAGAAAATGTAGGCTGATTAGATGTTGATAGTTGACTACCAAAGATTACATTAATATCCTTCCTCATACTTAAGGTGGTAGTGAAGACGATAACTTGGAGAAGATCTTGAAAATGTCGAGAAGAATGTGATTTGGTAAAAAAAAAAAAATTAGCAATTTGTGTTTTAAATGAGATTGTGACAAGTTGTATAGTTCTGTGAAGCATATGATGACGTACAAAATGACAATCAATCTTAATCTGTTTAGTTTGTTCGTGAAAGACATCATTATAAACAATTTGTATGACACTATGATTATCACAAAATAGATGAACTGTTGAAGAAAAGGTGACATCAATTTTTTGAAGAAACCATAAAGTTCAGAAGTAGTGTCAGCTAGGGCTCGGTATTCTAATTCAGTGCTTGAGCAAAAGAAAATCATTCACTTCTTACTACGCCAAAAAATAAGAGATATGTCAAGAAAGAAATAGTAGTCAATGGTAGATCGACAATCCGTTGAGTATCCAGTTCAATCAGCATCAAAGTATGCACATAAGTCTAGTGAAGGTGAATGACTTAAGTAAAGCCCATGAAACAAGATGCCTTGAATGTATCAAATTATACAAAGAACAATAAAAAAGTAAATGGTACAAGGTGCATATATGATCTTATTGATAATGTGAACTGCATGAGCAATATCTAGACAAGTGACAGCAAGGTATAAAAGACTACCAGCTAACTGTCGATAAAGTGTATCATCACTCAGAGGAGTTCCATCAGTGGCAAAAATATGATTATTAGAGTCAAGCAGAGTGATAACAATCTTAATGTCACCAGTACAAGAGATAAGGTCAGTAGCATACTTGGTTTAAGATAAGTAATAGCTTGAATCATTAAAAGATACTTCAAGAACTAAAAAATAGCTATAGGAATCGAAATCTTTCATTTCAAGTTATTGATGAAGATAAGATTTGAGATTCGTGACCCCTTGAGTGTTATCGTCGACATATCTTCAACATATAGAAGGAGAAGAGTGCACCCTTGATATATTTTTCAGATAAATAAAACATGGTCATAAGAGCAGGACATAAAACCAAGATGGTCTATGGTAGAGCAGAATTTAACAAACCATGATCGAGGAGCTTGTTTAAGGCCATACAAGGCTTTGCAAAAACGAAAAACTCTAATAGGTGGATAAGCATAACCAGGTGGAGGTTGCATATGTACTTTTTTATGAGGATCACTATTAAGAAAGATATTCTTGACATCCATCTGGAATAACTCCCATTACTTGCTTAGTGCTATGGCAATAAGGCTGCGTATTAAAAGATAGGCAAGCGACTAAAGCAAAGGTATCCTTATAGACAGTTCCATATTCATGAATCAACCCCTTTGCAATTAATCCTGCTTTATATCTTTCAACTGATCCATCAACTGATTAGCTATTGATAATTGAGTGCCAAAGATTAGCTTAATAGAAACAATTGTAACATTCTTCTTCTTTTTTTTTTTAATAAATATTTTAGTTTAGGGATTAATTGTCAAGATTCTCTGTAACATTACCAAACCAACTCCAAACGCTTATATTTAGGCGCCCCTTTTTCTAAAAAATGTTATCTCTTAACAGAAAAATTGTTTTTAAAATGTTATATTATAATAAAATAAGGTTACCGCTAACAGAGGACTAAAGATTATTGTTTTGCCGTTTCTACATAATGATATTTCGCAAGTAAATAAAGCATTTTATCCAGTTGAAGTACCGTTTTTAATCCTATACATGATGCGTTTTATCATTTTGTAAAATGCTTTTCTATGGCTTCATCTTTATGTAGAGCAGAGGTAAACAATCTGAGGTTGTTTTCTGGTACTTGGAAAAGAGACGTGTGTGTGAGTTTACGATTCGACTTGAGCTAACTTTAACCCCAGTGGGCCCACATCCGTCTATTATTGGGCCAAGTCGACCACTGACTTTTGGAGCGTGGAATTAGAATTTCATTTATAAAATTATGAGGGCTAGGGTTGACAAAGTTTAGATTTAGATTTAGATTCGGAGTAGAATTGGGCAGACGACAATATCTATGAGAGAATCAAAAGGGGACCACCAAAAACATGAGGGGGGGGGATCCTGATTCCTGCATACTCTGCTTTAGAATCACCACCCAGCCTACTCCTTTTTTTTTGTTTTTTTGTTTTTTGTCTTCGACTCATATTATTCAGACCTCCTCGGTTTGATGATCCAATCACGTTCCTCATTTATCAAAAAGGCATGTCTCTTTGGAAAATAGCAATTCTGTTCTGTCCCCACTGAATTATTTTTTAGTTTTAATAAGTTTTGAAAAATCAAAATTTTCTGCCCCCGGTACATTGTTATCAGAAGGAAAACATCAATCGCCCATGTTTCCCAGAGACACTTATCTTCGTATTAGAAAAACAAAACAAAAAAAAGAGAAAAGAAAAGAAGAAAGTCAAGTGTAGAGCAGATCTGAAGGGGTTTGTGGGCGGATTTTGTGACACAGCCTATGGTTGGGACAAATGATGACCTAAAGCTGGAAAGACAAACCCATAGCTTTGGCCTTATACATACAAGTTGCAAGAAAAGTGCCTGCTGTTTCTTCGATCCGGTCTCCACCACTCATGTAACGAAACCTAGCTCCTTCCCTCCATTGATTGATCTGTAGAAGAATTATGCTCAATGGAAAAGGGTCAAAAGCATGCCTGCAAGAAGTCCTCATATCAACAATCCACACGATCCATTCCTCCCCTACTCCTAGCGCAGATATAAATGTAGAAATATATTCCCTTGGCATCCTGCCAATAAAACCAAAACACCCATAGATTTTCTTTTACTCTTTCCAGGGCCTTCGGCTTTGTGGATCTCTCGTATCCTTTACTTTCACATCAACACCTTCTCTCCCCCCCTCTCTTCAATCATGGCTGCGAAATTAACTCTCTTTCTTTTCCTTCTCTGATGGTCCTCAATCGTCTTTAAGAAGAAGAAGAAGCTCGGTATACACACGATTCAGCTTGGCCTTGGAACCTTTGATCGTATGTACAGGCCAAGATACATGGTATTCAGTAATGAACTTAAAGATATATCTTCCAAGAGAAACTTGGATTACACCTTACACCAAGAATGTTTTGTAGATGACAAGGTGAGTTCAGTAATAATTTTCTCAGGACGTAATGTACATCGTGAAGGAATTTCCACCCTTAATGTCTTCAAGAAAGCAAAACAAAGATCAATTTGAGTTATTCTAAAGACAGAAATACGTCCATATTTCAAATGTCTGTCTAATCTCTTCGTTCTTACATAAACTAAAGACCAATTAGTGAAGTTTAAGGGTATGCATACTCAACTACCATGGTAAGTAACTTTGAGGTAAAGGCCTAAGAGTTCAACCTTTGTAAGGTTGGAACTTAATGTAAACCCAAATAAACAACTCTATATAAAATGATCAAAATTCTAATTTTAGTATAAAAGAGAAATTTCCTAATTTAAGAAAAAATAATATTTTTTTCATAAACATTAACTCTATATAATTTGATTTTTACTGGAAATTAACTTGTAGGTAATAAAGCAAGCCTGAAAAGTTGCATCGCACCTCAGGTTTGTCTAGGACGGTGAAACTCCCCCTTTATGATTTGTTAAAATGTCTTTTCTTGAAATAATGACGGTGTGCTGGTCCATCAATTTTAGCCATTACATAAAGTATTTCATACATGGTCCTTAGATCAAGTAAATTTTTAGTTTCAATCAAAATCTCTTCTTATTTTTTCAGTCAAAATTAATCTATTTGAACCGTAATAAGAAAAAAAATAAGGAAATAGTATAGGTGTTAAACATATTGAAAAATAACAAATTTAATTAGTATCCAAAACAAGGCTGTCACGAGTGGATGCACCCTCAACCTAACCACCTGTCTCCCTGATTTAATAAGTTCAAGGGAAAGAGAGGAAATCCTTGAGAACCACAATCTAATTAATATGCATTATGTCCATACTAGTATATCCACATCAACTTTGTAAATGCCCGAGTTGGTGGACCGTGTTGTTTTTTGAATGAAGATAAAAACTAATTTGTTATTCCTCAACTTTAAAGAAAATTATTAATTTGTAGAACATCATGGGTCATGCCCCTCAGGCCCAAATTCCCTTCTCTTAAGTCACGAGCAAGTCTTTGCTTAATTATGCGGAAAAGGAGAAGGAATTTCATTTCTTAACAAAGTTACAAATGAATAGGAGAGAGAAAAACGTAGAAAAAAGTAATCATGCATTTGAACCCTAGGTGGGCTTTTAAAAAAAATAGTAAAACTACCAAAGTTCTTCATAGTATAACTATAACAATGCTTGCTAGCTAATTCCTTCAATGTTAGCTTAAAATTCACACTCTAACGTATATTCACGGTGGTGGGCTAGAACAACAGTTAGTCCACATAACTTAAAAGAGTTGTTGTATAACGAGTACAATCTGAACAATACTTTATTAGGAACAAACCATGCCAACA
The DNA here is from genome assembly GCA_026546835.1 of Erythroxylum foetidum. Lineage (NCBI taxonomy): Eukaryota > Viridiplantae > Streptophyta > Magnoliopsida > Malpighiales > Erythroxylaceae > Erythroxylum > Erythroxylum foetidum. The sequence goes on along the minus strand of JANZLF010000004.1, from coordinate 12,237,454 downwards.
AGATATTCTAATAAAAAGGGCAATGCTCTAGCTTAATTTACATATAAAGAATTGGCTATCCAAAATTGGGATTGGGGTTGAAAAGGCACAAAAATCATTGAAACCTAACTGGAAGAGTTCTTCTTTGCATTGTATTCACGAAAAGTTGCAAGTCTAATAAAAGCCAAAGCAACCCCAACTATAAATTTTAAACGAGAGTCTAGATCAAAGTCAACTAAAATTGAGTATGAAGTATTACAAAGTAACAATAGTGTGTCGCTCAAAACATGTTCATTAAACAATGGATTGGAAGGAAAAGAGAGGAAAAGACCTGACATAAACAACAAAGAGTGATTAATAAGCTAGCCAAAGTGCTTGCGCTTCCTTCTAGTCTCAGTTTTAGGAACATTCAAATGAGGTTGTTGAGCAACATCTAAAATTTTACAGAATATATGTTAGCCCCAAAATTTTTTTTAAAGATTAAGCATGATTAGATCCAATTGATTAAGATAGATTAGCATTAATTAGTAAGATGAAGAATTAATGAAGTTAGATATGATAGTTGGACTTAAATGAGTTAGGTGAAATTAATGTGTTAATTGGGCTTTGGGCCCAA
>JANZLF010000004.1:12148936-12165347 GCA_026546835.1 Erythroxylum foetidum | reverse complement strand
GCAAGTGAAGGGTCGGTTGAGAGAGCATGTTTCAAGTATGAACTCTTTTAGGTTTTTGGAGTATATCTTGAGTTATATGACTCCGATTAAGGTGATTCTTACCTCTATGCGAACGTGAGGCTTTAAGCTACACTTGATATGAACAAGTCAATACATGATTTTGATGTTTAAGTAGTGTGCGCCCATCACGTTTATGGAACAGCAGCGAATAGCACTGCAATGAATTAAGCGCAAGGCTTCAGAAAAAGTATGCGTGTTAAGTTATATGCAGTTGGGTCTCGGATCCAACAGTTGGAGTCCGATCTCAGGATCGGGTTCCGACACCACGCTTTTGGCTTCTTAAAAAATCAAGCCAATAAATTCTTCTTCCCATTTTCCCCTCCTTCAAAGACTTAAAGCCTTCCCACTTAGGTGATCTCGCCAAAATACCCCTTATGCAACTTATCACTTTAACTTTAATCCAATTCACCTATGTAACATAATCTCATTAGCATTAACATACTACTTAATTCCAACGTACATCAATTTAGCAAGATCCCAAAATTAATTTAATCATGCTCGTTTATCAAGAAAAAAATTGGGGACCAACAAATTTGGAAAGATAAATCTAAAAGTAGATAAGATAAATCAAGTTAAAATTATGTATGAACTAACATCTATAAGATATTGCATTTATTGAAAGACATACGCTCCTAATTAATGGGAGATGATATTCCATATGACTTTTACCATATGTGCACAAACGACCATAAAAGGAATTAATATAAGTCAAAAGATCTCAACTTGCATTATGTGAGATCCTAGAGGTTAAGCGAATCACTTAATATACCCTTAAGACTCTTATCTGGTTCTAAAGAATTAAATTTAAGGTTTTCTAATTTAGAATGCTATCAAAAGATTATGATTGATATGATGTTATAGGATAACTCTTAAAAAACAAATTAAAATCAATTAAAGGGAATTAAGAATAGAGGAAGGTAATTTTTTGAATGTTAACTCGTATTAAAAAATTTGATATTCAAAGGTGTCACAGACTCTGAGTAAAAAATTGAATACATTTATGAAATAGTAAAATAAATGAGATCAAATGATATTAAAATGCGAGATAAGGTATAGCATACAAAATCTACTCAAGGATCGACTCATTAATTAAGACGTCGTATATTCTTAAAAGATATATGATTATATGCTCTTGCCATATGTCAGTCGCTAAGGTTATTGGACAAGGATAAGAATATGTAAAAATCGTATTATTTGAACTCATCATGTGTAAGCAGGAGATGATAACGAATAGATAATCTTGATGAGTTTAGGGATTTGATATTTCATTTGTTAACTGTTGATGGTAAATTAATATATTAACATTATTTATAAATATAAGATAATGTTTATTTGGATGATCTGATACTAATCATCTAAAACAAATGGATATATAAAAAGAGATAATTCTGGAAAAAAGGAAATAAGTTTCTTCAAGAAGTCCTTTAACTTGTAAATTATAATCAAATCTAAATGATTTGATTGATTAATGATGCATATGCTTTTTTAAAGATCCTTTATTTATTTATATGTTAGATAATATTTCTTACACTTATAATCATAATAGAATTTATCATTGGCTTGAGCGTGCATTCGGGTTATAGACATCTTAAGGTAGAAGATCTACATCAATGAATATTTGTGTTTAATCACACTTTTCATTAAGGACATATCACCTTTATTATTAAATTCTTAGAAACTCTATGGTTATTGTTACACCAAGAAAAAAAAGAGGAAAATTCCCATAGATGTTAAAACAAAATAATTGACAATAAAAAATCATATAAGTCATAAATTTTGTGGCTATTTATATTAGAATTTGAACACTTAAGAATTGAAGTGCCATATTTGAAGATCACAACATTGCTAATAAGATAATGGTTTTTACTTAAAGTGTGAGATCCCACATCAGTTAGAGAGGAGAATGAAGCATGTCTTATAAGGGTAAGGATATCTCTCCCCTTAGACACGTTTTCCCAAAGGGTGGGAAAAATAAAACTGTAAGGGGTTTGGCCCGAGGGGCAACCTGAAGCGAACAATATATGTGGATGGGTGGTCTGGGCTATTATAAATGGTATCAGAGCTGGTATCAAATTGTTATGCCAGCTAGGCTGGGCCCTAAAGAGGGATGGGCTCTAAAGGAGGTGGAGAGTGTGAGATCCAACATCGATTGGAGAGGAGAACAAAGTATGTCTTATAAGAGTATGGATACCTCTGCCCCTCAGACATGTTTTCCTAGACGGGGTTTGGCCCAAGGGACAACCCAAAGTAGATAATATATGTGGGTAGGTGGTCTGGGCCGTTACAAATAGTATCAAAGCTGGTACCCGACTATTGTGCCAGTTAGGCTAGGCCCTAAAGAGGGCTGGGCTCTAAGGGAGGTAGAGAGTGTGAGATCCCACATCGGTTGGAGAAGAGAATGAAATATGCCTTATAAGGGTATGGATACCTCTCCCCAACAAGACGCATTTTTCCAAGGGTGGGAAGAGAAAAATTGTGAGGTTTGACCTGAGGGGTAACCCAAGGCCAACAATATCTGTGGGCGGGTGATTTGGGCTGTTACATAAACATCGTCCTAAAAGATATTTATTTATAATAAATAAAATCACTTACATTACAAAAAGGATTCAATATGACAAGAGCTTGATAGCTAAGCAAGGTTTAACCTAGATAACAACAAAGAATAGAAGGATGGATAAGAAGAGAAGGATGTGTAATAATCTTAAACATAATTTGAACATTAACATTTTAGAGTGTCCAAGTTCAACCCTAACATTTTTAAAATAATCAAAATAGGCCCTCAATGTTCCATTAAATCGTCCATCTATTAAATACAACATTAATAATAATGTGACACTTTTTATATTTTAAAATTTTGTTTGTGGGTCCCATTGCCATGTGTATGTCACATGACATAATAGACCCCATTAACATATTTTTAAAAATGATAATTTATTTTTAAACATAATGTGACCTACACATGATAGTGGGATTCACTAAAAGATCTTTTAAAATATAAAAATAAATGTCAGTTAGTATTGATGTGACATTTGTTTAATCTCATTAAATTTACCATCTATTTAGAGTCTACTTTGAGCGTTTTTAATGACATTATAGTTAATCATGAATGCTCTTAAACATTAAGGTTCAAATTGTATTATAATAAAAATCTTCAGGTTTAAATTACAATTTTATCATAACATAAATTGAACCCTAATGTTTTAGAGGGTTCAAGTTCAATATAAATGTTTTCAAAATGTTCAAAATACACCTTTAATGATTGAAAATTTTAACAGAATGAAACTTTCGTTAGTTAAATACCACGTCGGTGATAATGTGATGCTTTTTTATATTTTACAAATATGTTAATGGACCTCACTAACATGTGTAGACCATAAGGCATATTAGACCCTGCCAACATATTTTTAAAAGTAAATTTATTTTTTAATATGTTAGTGGGACCCACTCCTATACGTGACAATGGGAAATATAAAAATACATTTCATGTCAGTAATGACGTGAGATTTGATTAATCCTATTAAATTTTTCATCCATTTAGAGTCTATTTTGAATGTTTTGAAAATGTTATAATTAAATTTGAAAGCTCTAAAACGTTAAGGTTTAAATTGTATTATGATGAAAATCTTAAGGTTTAAATTACACTTATCTTCTTCTTCTAGATTCTATTATTATTTTTATAGTTTAAAGTAAGATTACTAAAAATGCACAATATTTTCTTATTTTTACTAGATGGTTAAATCTAGATTTGAAAAAGAACATTTAAAAAAATTAAGTAAACCTGAAGTAAAAGTGAGAGGATCAATGTCACGACCCAGTACCATATCAGACCAATGACAACCGCCGCATAACCGGGATAAGGACACTCACGGTATCCTTAATCTGACTATGCAAGGCTAACTGAATATCTATTCTTTTCTCTCTCTATTTTGAAAAATTTAGGCGGCATAACAATTGTGTTTTAAAAATCTCAAAAAGCTGCAAACAATTTCAAACACACTTCTATATTGACATCTAACCACAACTTCAGGACTTTAAAGTCCACTCAAGGCAATCTCAACAACAGTATCAAAAGATTCATACATAAAATCATTTATAAAACTTAAGCCAATCAAAAGTTATCTTACAAATTCATAAAGCATATCTATAAAAACATAGTTCATAAGCCACTAGACAACAAAAGTATCAAATAAGAAACTACCCACGTGTGGTAATACCCCAAAAATGTCAAAAGACCACACGATCCACTTAGAGCTTCAAACTCACTAAATTAACCAACATGGTTGGAAAGCGGAAGGGTTGAGTACACTAGGTACTCAGTGATCAGGAAAGTCAGACATCACAAATAAAATTCGATTCATTCCAAGATGGTGCAAATAACCTATGTAGTGAATATATATCACATAGAAAACACGTAAGCCCAGCCTATGACTCAACGCATACTAGTTAGGAACCATATAGGCCTAACCTATAAACTCACTCATTCGGTGAACATAGGTTCTAGTTCTAGTACACAAAAGCATAAAAACATCGTACTTATAAATGAAATATTGATAGGAAAACCAATTTCAAGATAAGCCAAAACAATCATGTGTGACACCATTAGTTGGCCAAACTAATGTGCACACCCACTGATAGTCGGTGTTGGCTCGACTTTCATCCATGGTGAGTCTGGGTGATAGTCGACAAGAGCGTCATGACCCTAAGTGATGACCTCGTTGATGTCCAAACCCTAGGTGTCGAATCACCTGCAAGTCCCGTAGAAAGGTGTCAATACGGTGACTCGACTTTAATGTACCAACGTCAAGGGTACAGGGGTCGCTTAATCAGTTATGCCTAGCACACAATTGGCCAATCGTATCCTAACCAATCACTAAATTCATATAAAAAAATTAAGTACAAAAATCAAGTAAAGCATCATGTTTTTATTTATCGGTCCCATCCCATTAATAAAATGAAACTGTACCATGGATCTAAGCCAAAGGAGAACAAATACATATAGAATACATGACTCAATTATGCATTTGTAAATTCCAAAATACTATTTTACGCAATAAAAGCCATCTTTTAAAATCCAAATGCAAAGTTGTTCAAAAACATAGTTTCAAAAAAATAAGACGTTATCCATTACATTTTATTTGCAAGTTTGTTGAAAGCAATATCATTTCTCAAAATATGAAATTAAATCATCAGAAAGCATTGTCCTTTGTTCTTCAAACACAGGTTTGTTGAAAACAATATCATTTTCAAAATATGTAATAAAATATCGATTTAAAAAACAATATTGAAAACATATTAGCATCCATTTGAAATTCAATTCTACTATACGTTGCCTAGGTTCAAAATTCATATACAAGTCATCATGTTTGTCTTAGGATGTTGTAATCCTATTTGAGAAATACGGTTTCCCCAACTCACCTCAAAAGAAGATATTCACTCCCTTAACTTTAACAATCTTCGATACGAGCTCCTTGAATCATAGCTCCGAGACTTTATACATAAAAAAACATACGATGAAAATACTACTTAAAAATAAATTTTGTATTTATACACCATCACATTAGCTTCTTTTTTGCATTTTCTAAGGCATTTAATGCCTTTAATCCAAACTTATTTCATAACATAATTAAGCGCATCTTTATCCAAGCATATTAAGCCATTATTCATCAATCTAAGCAACAATTCAAGTTCACTCTAAGTTGACATAAAAGTGTTTTCCAATGCACACCATCAAAATCCTTAAATCCTAAACCAAGTTCACTTAGGCATTTTATCAAATACCTAAAGGCATAAACTTGAAAGCCTCCTTCTCATGTACTTCTTCCTCATTTTTTGTCATCAATTCACCTTATACATACATAATTAACATCATAAAGTTCATTTAAACTATCAATTTCAAAAGATATTCAAAATTTCACAAATTTTCAAAAAAAGGAGACAATTTTGATTTTGACTTAAAGAACCCTCTCCATGACACATTTCATTCATCTAAACCATGTTCCATGCATATTCAAGCATGGAGAACAAAATATCTTAACCCCCAATTCAAAATCATAATGTAGAGAGAGATAAGACAAAATTTACCTAAACCTTCCTTTAGTGATATCTTCAAATCCTTTGAAAATTTCTCAAATATAATGATAGATTTGAGTTCCTTGACCCCAAATTAGCTTAGAACACCTTATTTTGGGTTGAAAAACTAAAAATAAGAGTGAATTTTGATGATGGCCAAAACTTCCTCTTCTTCCTCTCTTTTCTTCTTTCTTCTCCTTTCTTTTAATTAAAACAAAATGTATTAAGTCCTTAGAAATGTGATGCATGTTCATAAGTGAAAGAAAAATCTAGAATATTGACTCTTATTTGACCAAATGGGTGAAATTACCATTTTGTCCTTAACTTATGTGAAATTACCATTTTACCCTCCAAACTTTTCTAAATTTGCAATTAAGCTCAAAATTTAGGAATCTTCAAAACTTTTATTTTTATTTTGGTCCTTGGACTTTTGAAAATATTAAATAAGCCCTTTAACTTAATAAAATTATATATTGGTCCACCAAGAATTGAAAACTTACGTTTAAGTCCTTTAACTTTTGACAATTTGCAAATAAGTCCTTATGTTTATCAACTTTTCCAATTAAACTTTCTAAGTGTCCAATAAGTCTATAAATCTTGTCTAATCACCTCTAAGGCATTAGAACACATTTAAATTAACCATCATGATCATATCCATCTAATGGACTCAGTTTTACACACTTAAAAGTTTATATGTCAAAAATCTCCTTGATTTCACATACCGATGAACTCTAAGTTCATGTAAGAGCATATAATATTATAAATCATTCACATACATACCAAAAGAATTCAAATTCATCTTTGAACTCATATATAACCATGCATATATCAATATTGATCCACGTTGTCTTTCGGTTTTACCCTTGGAGGTCGAATCAAAGAATTGAATTCCAAGGATTGCAATATAGAGTGCAACCTCGAGTTGTCTCACTTAATTGGAACCTAATGCAATGGACTTAAGCTAGCCTAATTGTCATGAAATGCAAACTAAATTGGTTAGGAAGGGGGTTATGGTTCTTTGAGGAAACTAACAAAATTAAACTAATTGTAAGAAAAGTGTGTAAAATGTATTTTTGGATTTTTGGGAATAAGAAATTGAAAGTTAAAAACAATGATCAAATGTGAGATAATCCTCTTGAAAAATGAGTTTGGCTGTCATAATTCAAAATAAATCTTGGAGGGAGTGAAAATCACTAAGTTTTCAAATAATAAACCTTAAAGAACTCTATAAGTCTAAGGTTTTAATCAATGAACTCCATTTCTTAAAATCTTGTTGAATGCATCTTAGTGTGTGCAATGGGTAAGTTAATGCAAGTGGTCAATTTGGGATTTAACATCATCTCAATATCTCAATATCAAACACAACTAGGTAGACAAAAGAGAATTAACAAAATCACAAAAGACATATATGAAACTTCATATATTCAAACTCCAAGTTCTACATTAACAAACCCAATAACACAATACATTATTCAACACTTGATTAAACTATAATCAAGAAAATCCAACTACAAAGCATAAATCATAACTAAGGAGTTCATAACAATGTAGCTAAACATGAATAAACTACTCCTCTTCAAGAGGAAATGGTGCTTAGCCAAGCATTACTTCGGGAGAACTCACAACCGGAAACCCACCAAAAGCATCCATGGCAGCAGCAGCTGATGAAGGTGAGGATGAAAAATGGAAGGGAAGTGATGGATGATGGTCGAAGTCGAGAGAGAGAGCCGAGAGTGTAAAAATGCTCTATGACTTGTTAATATGTCGGCTTTTAACCTAATTTGGTAGGTTTTTAAACGAAGGATGCTTGCGTCGAGTCGTACAGTGTGTGATTTTTCTGAAAATGGTCTGAGTTTTTAAAGGCTCGCCATGGCGACAGATAAGTTCTTCGTGGCAAACTTTTTTCGAAAGGTTTTGCTTCATTACTGGTTCCTTTGCTACGGTGAAAGATTTCTTTCATCGTAGCAAACTTTTCCTAAAAATTCAACCTGGATTCCTTTGTATTTCGATGCGACGACAGATCCACTTTGTCGCGGCGAACTTCCTATTGCGCCTTTTCTCTTGTTGACTTCACTTCAGCCTTCTTTGACTTTACATCTTCTTCTTGATTCCCTTTTCCTTGAGTCTCCTACCATAAAAAATAGTAATTTGCAGTATCAATTGTTCTAAGAAAATTAATTAATGCAATTAATACTGATTTGTGACAATTTTTTACACTCAAACTACATAAAATAAAAGTACACACTCAAGAATCAATTTAAGCACAAAATCTAGAAATGGGAGTCAAAAAGTGTAGTAAAAGTCATGAAAATGTCATCAATTTATGTAATAAACTTAGGCTCAACCAAATTCCCCCATACTTAGACCTTTGTACTACTGAACAAAGTTTATAAGAGTCAAAAAGACACAAGTGCAAAATAAAAAATTCCTAACATGCTAAAAATAAAAATAGGAAATTAGCAAAAATCACCTTCTCATAAATCAATCAAAGCAGACTGAAAGAATGCTAAGAAAATAAACATTATAAGAATTTAATCCAAGAGATTGAGTAAAAGAGATTTCACTCAAGGTAAGGTGTTTGCTCTCATCTCACTTGTTTTTGGGATAATTTCACTCTAAAATCTGCTTACTCCATTCTCTACCATAAGCTTGTGATAGTTCTACCTCTCCACTACAAGAACTATAATCTCAAAAATCAAGAGGACTTTTCAAGGTTGTAATGCACGAAAGGCTAGATGACATGGATGGAATGGATGAAAGAAGAAAAAATATGAGTACATGCACCACAATAATGGAATAGATGTCAACAGTAAGACAATATTTACATAAATGACAACATTATTTTTTTAATTTTCTTTTGAGAACATATATTTTTTTCTTTTTAAAAATTGTTCTCTTTTTTTATTTTCTTTTTTATTTTTTCTCATTATTTTTTTCCAATAACTAATTTCTTAACATAACTAGAAGAAAATGCAAAATAAACTATTGACACCATATAAAGATGTGTGCATTTGCTCAAAAATTATGGCTCAAGGGGCTAGCAATGGATAGGTGTTTATGGGGATTGTGTTTGGGTCAACAGGGTTTTGAAAGAATGCCTCCATCATGTTAACAAAATTCTTGTTCATCAAGCTTTGATTAAGAATTGAAACAAGTTCTAGAGAAATATAAAATAAGCAAATACACACAAAAAATGAAAAATTCAGGCCCAAATATCCTTCCAATAAGGTTACTATCTTAATGGACAATCTCAAGGTTTAAAAACATAAAGTGTTACTTTGTAAGCATACCCTCACTTACTTTGTGTTGAAAACATTGAAAATGAAATTAGCCAAAACCGATTATCATTTAAAGAATGGAAGGTATTTTCAAAAACACAGGGATCGCTTTGAAACTTATAAAATTTTTGAGAAACAAGAGTGACAAGAATCTAATTGGGGAGAATTGTTGAAATGAAGAAATTTTTTAAAAAATAAATTTCTACAAGAATATGGTGCCGTGATGAAACCAAAATTCGCCACAGCGAACAATTTAGCACATAAATATTGCCGCGACCAAGAAAGATTTCGCCATGGTGAAAAACATGGATTCCGCACATTGTTGCGGCGAAGGCATAGTGCGTCGCGGTGAAAACAAGAGAAATTTTTTGAATCAGCTTATTTGCCTCAATCACTAAGTTTAAAATTTGAACATTATGCACAATTGACTAGCACAAACATTTAAATGATTGAAATGAAGAATAAACAAGAGTTGCAAAGTGGGAAAACCTACCCCACACTCAACATTGTCCCCAATGCTCAATAAGAAAAACACAATCGCATAGAGAATATAAACAAAGAGCAACTAGAAGATAAAGCATAGGGGTCAATCAGCAGAAGTTATATTATATGCAAGAGGCCAGTAGAATCTAGAAACTGAAAGTTAAAAAACTATTAATTAAACTAAAAACTAAACTACTTTTCTAATGGGGTAGTTTTTACCCCACACTTACTTAGCAAACTAATGCTCCAAAATATGTCATAAGTAGTCAAAGGGAAAAAGTAAGTAAACAAGTGAAGGAAAGAAACAATCTGGTAGTTATAGAGGTTTCTGATTCCCTCGGTAAAGCTTCGATAGATGGCCATGCTGTGGTTATTCAACTTCATCCATTGCCATGTCGATGTCAACCTTCACTATGCCAGATTCACCTGAAATGTTTTCCACGATGAAAGTAAGAGTTAGCCTCAACGAACTTTCACAGAGGATGAAATCTATAAAATGCAAACTATCGAAAATAAAGGAAAACAGTATGCAAAATGAGAACTTATACTATCAATAAGTATGAAGCTAAACTATCTAGAATTTAGTCTAAACAAAGGTTCCTAACCTCACTTAGTAGCAAAAATGACAATAACTAACCTAGAGAACCAATTGCTTGGCTCCTCGACAATGGATCCATTTTGATTCGCGTTGTCTTTCGGTTTTACCCTTGGAGGTCGAATCAAAAATTGAATTCCAAGGATTGCAATATAGAGTGCAACCTTAGGTCGTCTCACTTAATTGAAACCTAATACAATGGACCTAAGCTAGCCTGATAAGATTGAATTATCTTATATTTTCTTATACATTTACATGTGATTTCAATCCTATTTTAAAGATAAAATGCTCAATTTGTGTTCAATTTGTGTTGACTATTAGGGTGGATTTATTCATATATTTTGAGACTAAAAAGAAAAGATTTTCTAAAACAAAATTGGAGCACAATTGTTTACCAAGTTGATTGCAAAAAAAAAAGAAACAAAAGAAACCTCTAGCTTGTGCATTGCGTTAAACGCAGCACGCTGCGTTTAAGAGTGAGTTGTACGTTATACAATGCACAACACATAAGCATGAGGGTTTTTAATCAATGAATGTTTAATTGTGTTATCATCTACAGTGTGGGTGGGAGGAAAGAAACAAAAAAACTGAAGCAGTTGACGCTGGAGAAATGACGACGGAGTAACACAGGGAGCTGGCATGGACACAGGCACAGACAGCGCACAAGGAGAAGCTGTGAACAGTAGCGGTGGCCACAAAAACTCAACATTTATTTATCCCATCGTGAATAGTGAGTAGTGGAGTGAAGAAAGTAGCTTGAGAGTGCTGAAACATTGGGAGATAGGATTTGTGCTTGGAGTATAAAAATGAAGATGGAAGGATATTTTCCCGACACCTGTTCAATCGAAATATCGACGCCAAGTCACAGTTAAGCTATTTCTATTATTTTGAAGTTGTAATTTCTTTTCGAATTGTTGTGTTTTTGGTATTGATTTTGATGGTTTGGGATTAATGATATTTATAAATTATTTTGATCGTTTATTTCAGACCTATTGCTAATTGTTACTTTTAATGTGTGAGTAGCATCTAAGGATCGTTAATCGTTAGGAACAACATAAATTAGGTTGGATAACCCGAACGTCTGAGGTTACTACCTATATTGATCATTTTCCAATTCGTAATGCAACTGCCAAATTTAATCTAGAGATCGTATCATAGATTATTCGATAGTTAGGTTTAATTAACGATCGTATCTTAATTAAATTTAACCTAAGGGAAAACTGAGATTTGTAGAGCATTCTATTAGTCTCAGATCAATAGTCCGAAAAGAATTTTAAAGATTTTAGAATGAAGAAATATGCTTGATGTGTTTAGGCCGAGATTGACCCTATAATCAAACCTTACTTATACTCTACACTTTCCTCATTTTCGATTATTTGTCTTAATTTATTTTCGACAGTTTACTTTTACTTTAATTTTCTAAATTGTTTGAAACCTGAAAACCCCCCATTTATTTTCCTTGCATCAATTAATTTAATTACGAAAATTAACCGAACATTCCCTGTGGATTCGATTCCGACTTACCACAACTACAAATTTTAGTATGCAGAGTTAGGTAAATTTAACAGTGCACTCAACATGCGCTGTCAAATTTTGGCGCCATTGCCGAGGAGTGTGGTGTTTTAGTTTTTGTTTGTGAGTTGATTAGTGTTTTGTATATATTCGTTCATAATTGATTTATTTTCTATTATTTGGTGATCTTTTCATTTGTTTATTTTGTGCTTGAAAAAAAATTTCGATATGGATAGAAGTAATTTCTTTTATAACTCATATTTTCAATACTATAACAATGTTTGGACTGATCAACCTAACTTTTGCTATAGATGGGATAATCATCATAATTACTTTCATGATAGTTTACAGGATGCGCAACAATTCTTGTACAGACCAGAAACTTCCTATCACAACTCTGGTCCTTCTTTGGAAGAATTGATGTTGCAATTGTAGGAGAATAATTTAAAATTCCAGAAGAATGGAGGACAATCTCCAAAAAAGCACATGGTCTAATGCCCAAGATTCGGAGGGCCAACATGTTTCAGGTGTATCTTTTGAAGAAATTGTTAACAAACTTGTTGCTAACAATTTGTAATTTCAATAGGAGACCAAAGCAAGGCAAGAGAGGATGGAACACCTAATGGGTTAGATGGTAATAAGCCTTGATCGCCTAGAATTGCAAAGCGAAGAGGAGTAGCCTTATCAACCCGAGGTGTACCCAATTGACGTTTGTGCGAAAAATTTGTAAAGTGATGAGGAGCTTGAGAATTTTGAGGTCAACCCTCAACGAATTGTTTGTGCCAAAGAAGTTGAGAATGAGCTCAAAGCCAAAAAGGACACATCTTTTAGCTCGAAGGTAAGTACTAAGTCCATAATTATTTTTGAAACTAACTCTTTACCTTTATAGAACATACTGGAGGAGTTAAATGATGAAGAAAACAGTGAAGAGACATTCGAAATATTTTCGAAATGTATGGACTTAATCAGAATTGAGAAGTTGAGGATAGGGAAGACGCTGAAGGAGGATGATGATCAACTAAGGCCCTATCCAGAACTGCCTCACCTGGAGGAGCCGCATGTGAAACCCGAAGATCACAATTTTATCACGTGAGGAGAAAAAGGAGTCGAGCTAGCAACCCTAAACAAAGGCACTTCTTGGGAAGCAACCTAAGTGAAGTAAATTTCTTTTCCTTTAAATTTCAACATTACTTTTTATATGCATGTGTGTTTTTGAATTTGTCTGTTTTACTTGTTTTTAAGTTTTCAATCAAAATGAGAAAAAGAATAAAACAAATGAAACAAACATTTTATCAATTTCTGTTGCTTCTGGGATTATATAATCATGATTAGAGTGTGATTGACTAGAAAATTTCATAACAACTTTAACATGTACTTTTGTTCTTGTGATTGGTTGATATGCATTATCCTTGGAAGAGTAGTGACTAATGGTAGATAAAGCCGGTGAGATTTTGAGCCACATTTGACTGACACATCTATATTAGTCTTATTGTCTTTTGATAATGTGTGACCTTCATGACATGGACGTCCCGATTTTGCATTGATTTTCTATTCAAGACCACATTTTTATCACATACATTAACATGGATATGATTAGGCATTCTTTGTTTTTCATAAATTACATTGGTCAACTAACCTATCCTATTGGCATAATTTTTCCCTTGATAAACCCCTTTGAGGTTTAACCTTTCTTTTTGTATAAACCACAATTTATGCTTTTAAACTTAACCAAATGTCCTACCCAAGTCATAAAGCTAGTGGAACATTTGTGATTAATGAGTTTGTGGATGTACAAAATTCTAAGTGTGTGGGTGTACATATGTGAGGGTTGGTTATAATCTTGGGATGTTATTTTATGTCTTATCATTGAAATTCCCATATTGATGTAGTTTATTTTAATTTTACAAGGAAAAAAAGAGAAGAAAAAAGAAAAAAAGCTAAAAGAAAAGAAAAAGAAAGGATGAAAGAGAAAAAATGAAAAAAAAGTTGTTTAAAATAAATGTATCGAGGAAGAATTGCATGTGTTGAAAAATTGTTTATGGTTTATGCATCTTCCTATAGTTGTAATAAATGTGTTATTTGAGTATGTTGAATATGAGGTAGAGGTTGGTTTAGAAGGTTCACTCTTATAATTTCATTGGCATAATTTGTATGAGTGATTCTTTCAGATTGGTATGTGCTTCATGTGGTTTGTGTGTGAGAGCTGAATGGGGCTGTGAAATATAAATGTTGCATTTATCATAGCTGACGACACCTAGTTTTTTATGAGTGTTATTTTTGTTTCACTAATTTTTATGACTTTCATGCTACTTGAACCAAATATATCTCACCTCACCTCTGCCCACATACAACTTTGAAAAGTCCTTTGATTCATGATTTTGCATTTAAACATTAGTGGTGGAAAAATGAAATAATATGCAAAGTTGTGGAATTTCATGATCATGAATGGTATTGAGTGTACCCGTGGATATATTTTAATTAAACACATTTTTCAAGTCTACCATTAGATTGCTCAGTTTTTGAAGATATTGAATGCTGATTGATCATGAGTAAGTGTTTGAAATGTTGATTTCTTACTATGAGTTTTGAAAGTCACTCATTTTTTGTTGTGATTATACAGTCTTGGAAAAATATGAGAATTGAGTAAATGTTTCGGGTCTTTAAGCTTAATTTGGATGTTTTGCCCGACGGACAAAAGCTAAGTGTGGGAGAAATTGATATTTGTTTAATTATTAATATTTTTAAAAATTTACACTTAGCAATTATTGACATAAAAATGGTTAAGGTACTCGCTTTAATTCATACATGATTTTAGGTACAATTTGGAAGTAAATAAATTAAAGTGAGTCGAAAATATTGTATTTGAGTTATTTTCTAAAGATTAACTTTTACTTGCTTCATGGAGCAAGAAGAAAATTAAAAGATGAGAAAAATAGAACACAAGGAAGAAGGGAATAAAAAGGGAAGTAGTATTTGGAGGCTCAAAATGACAACAGAAGAAGGAATCTAGAGAACAAAACGCAGGAGAAAGGAGCAGCCATAGAAGGAGGAGCATGTGGGCTTTTTGAGCAAAACGCTATGCCCAATGTAGAAACAACACAGCGTGTGTTAGGCATTTTATAAAAACGTAGAAAGCTATAGTGTATAGGGCGCGGGCATGCAGCAACAGGGTTTTAAAGATAGCACATAAGGAATTTTTTTTATTAATGGGGAAAACAACCAATTACACGTTAAGCCGCGGGAAACACGGTCCTGACAAATCGACCAAAAGGAGTATACGGCACCCGACGGGTAGTCGATCAAAGAAAGTAGGACCAATTGTAAAATTGTCAGCGTAACTCGCTAACCAATATGCACAGCGGTGCTCTCACGGTAGATGTGGTGATGGACCACTTTCCAATTGCACGTGAATAATTCATGAGTTCCTTGAGCCAGACTATAATGGACTGTGGACCGGCTGACCGAGGAAGAGATGAGCTGTAAAGCCACAGTCGAATCCGCCTCTAATTCAATGCGTCAAAAACCGAGATTCTAGGCAAGTGTAAGCCCTGTATACATCCCCTAGAGTTCTGCCGCCACCGAGGAGCACCAACCGAGATTGTGAATGAAACCGCCAAGCCAGTCGCCTGAACTATTACAGAGGAGACCGCCGGCTGCTGCCGTGAAGGAAGAGCGTCGACATGCGCCATCTGTGTTCAGCTTGACCCACCCGAGAGAAGGTTGATGGCAGCTGAGGAGTTGCTCGTCGCGTGGGTGGAGGCCAGGAACCATGTGACGCTGCCACATGGTGGACTTGTGAACCTGATTTGCAAAAGACAAAATAAAATTAGTCGGAGAAGTAGGCCAACGAAAATGGTCACCAAAGAGGGACCCGTTGCGCCAAGACCATAAGAACCAACAAGTCACTCCAAAAACAATAGACCAAGCCCGATCGAACACTCGTTTGTGGGAGTGAAGATTAGAATCGAGCCATTGATGAAGAGATAGAGTGAAGAACTCCAGTGAAACAATGTGAAGAGGGAAAGCCCTCCACACCTGGCGGGCTTTGGCGCAATCTCGCACCGCATGCTACGAGGATTCCTCTAGCCCGCAGTGGGAGCAAGAATCATCTGTAGAGAGGTGGCGTCGCACCCTATGTTGATTAGTGAGAAGCCGATCCTGAGCAAGAAGCCATAGGAATGAACGAATGCGTTGAGGCCCAGGCCAGTGCCAGATCTCCTTCCAAATGCCAGGATCTCCTCGGTCTGCGTGGTCCCGAAGCCAAGAATAGGTAGAAGCAATAGTAAAGTTTCCCGAGTCAGATAGTCCCCAGTATAACGTATCCTGACCAAGAGAAGGCCGCGGAGGGAAGGTACCAACTATATGTAGCGCCCCTTCATCGTAGGGTACACATTGGGATGCCCGAAGGTCGCTT
>JANZLF010000004.1:12099727-12110617 GCA_026546835.1 Erythroxylum foetidum | reverse complement strand
CAATAAATACAGTGAAACCTATCAGTATGGCTCATAATTACCAAAATACCCTTGCTAACAGTAACGGGATGTTACATTAAGGGTATCAGATGGAAGAGTATAAATTGTGATTTTAATGGTTCTAATGAGGTATAAACCAAAGTGTAAATTATACTTAGAGGAGTCTTGTTATAGGACTGATTTTGTGATGACACTAATGGTTAAATACCTGAGATTGCCATGAACATGCGTTGTACATATTTTAGTACATACATGTGCATTGTTAAACACTTATGATTGTACAAATTGTGATGGATGTGTATATGCTATTTGATATAGAGGAGCAACTAGAACGTTACCTCTAGACGTTGCCGAAACTTCTAGATGTTAACTTCGGGAGCGACTTGTTAGTAACTTAGACGTTTCTCTTAATTATTTTTTGCTTAAATTATGTTTTGACTGATAAATGGATTTGAATTGAATTGTGTTAATTTTCGAACAGAAGGTCCGATGATTGTGAAATGTGGAGTGTATATTGAAGTGCTGCTTGAATGTGAATGTGAAGAACTTTGTGTTTCATAATACGATCGATTACAATAGATGCATTCCATACATAAATGCACAATCAGATAATGGTAGTTGTGACCAGAGTAGCCACCGATTAGAGCTTAAAGCTCAACGTGTGGAAAGAGTCTCAAGCTTAGACAGTGATTAAGAGCCTAAGGCTCACTATGTAAAATGAGCCATGTATCCTCATCAGATAAGGGACAGTTAGTAATGAGCCTGGTATCCAAAATAGATACGGGACAGTTCAGGCACTCGATCACAACAACATAACAATTGGAAAGGAGTCTCATGAACATTTCATATGCATTTTGTTAAGTATGTTTGATTAATTGAAATGTCATATTTGCCTAAGCTTAAGTGAAAATGTTATACTGATGTAAAGTGCAATTTTGTGAAATATTTGTTATGTGAAATGAGGTGTTACATGAATTGAGTGAACCATCGATGATGGTTACCTCATTGAGTTAACAAAACTCACCAAAATTGTAACATTATCTTTTCAGGACCGAGAGACAACTCTAGCTACTGAGAGGTTCTACCATCCGTGTAGATTGTGATTTGGCAAAAGAAGTCATGGCTCAATGGTCAGTCAGCTAGGATTTTTGGGATAGCTCAGATAGATTTTGTATATTTTCCTCTCTCATGTAGTACTTTTATACTAGCTTTTGATGATGTACATATAGTAATGGTTGAAAGACTCAATGTAGACTTTCGATTTTACGCAATAAAATGAGGAAAAAGTTTTTTTTAAAATATTGTGATTTTCTTTTGATGCCTATAAGGGATTAATGTTATGATGCCTTGTGAAGTGAATGTAGTGATCAAACGTAACTCACCCTTATCATAGGATATGTATCCGATGTGTATCCTGTAGTAAGGGGCCGCTACACTTTGGAGTAGGTTGGCTTAGCCTAACATGTGAGGGAGTTGGTAGATGTAGGAGTCTGGCCCTGATTTTTCAAAATCATGGAATCGTCTTATAAAGAACTCACTTTAGAGGTCCTCTCCACATTCTCTATAGATAAGGGATGTTATAATGGGGATTGCCCCAACACAGTCCAATTTTGGATGATAAGGGAGATGCACCAGATAAGTATTACACAGTTTTCTATCATCATAGGGTTGTATGATCAGGAGTACACATGGACACTGAAATATCAAGCTTTACAGGTTGATCTTCCATATGATCTATCATCGCGACACTTCTGGAGTCAACTCAACACTGAAGACGACTATAATCCATGCATTTCAAAAGCTTCAACATTACGTAGTCCAGCACTCAAATACATCCATGGTATTCTGAGTCATATCTTGGGTGGCCGAGGAGGTAGTTGCAGAGTTGTCGACATCGTGGAGGTCTTCTACCTCTGGAGCTTAATTACATGGACATCTATCCACCTGGGTCATGCACTTGTCCAATTTTTTGACGTCAGAGTGAGGATAAAAAGGTTAACACAATATATGTTGGACCTTATATGACTTGGATAGTAAGAAGAATGGGCATGTTTGATCGAGTACCACTGATGCATGAGATGACAAACATGGTAGCGCTCAATTTGACAGTAATGTAATATTTATGCACGTTACATCCACATATGGGTCCCACCTGATACATTTATCAACTTATTGCAGAACTTGACAAGCTAGCATCGGAAGGAGGAGAAAGTAGCATAACATGCAATAGAGCTATAATCATAACTACAGTCACTGCCATCCTAAACGAGAGGGATAACACTGAAGGAGCTTATTCCGAACCAGTTGAGGATAGATCAGTTAGAACAAGTGGAGCCTGTGGAGAGTATGAGCGGGCTACGACCTACAATTGGATGGATGGGAGAGCTGATGCTCTTAATGGCGAGCTATCTAGACATTGTCTTCCAACCTCCACCATCAGGCGAGGGCACGTACTCTATAGCTCCTCCACCTAGCTAGGATCATCACCAAGGGAACCCATCGTCATTATATCAGCCAAGATCACAAGATGAAGGATATGCTTAATTTGTATATTCTTCCTTTTTCTTTACCTTTGTGTATATTTTTCATTTCCTTTTCATTAATTATCTTGTCTTCTCTAACAGTATAATTAATGACGCTTTTATTTTTATTCCCAATAATGTTATTTTTATTTTTTTGTCCTGTTTATCTCTTTTTTCTTATATTTTTGAAATGATGTAGTTTAACATTAGATGGATTTGAAATCAGAAAATCATCATAATCAAGAAAGTACCAAGAAAACCTCTCTTGTATTGTGTATATTGAGGACAATGTACAACTTTAAGTATAGGGAAGGGTTTAAATGAATCTTAATTCTTTGATGTATTTTTGCTTTATAAATTATGTTTTAATGTATATTTGGTACTTAATTTCTTCCAAGTATGTTTACAGAGTATAATTGCCTTCACGGACTTAAAAGAGAAGAATTTGGATGAAAACATAAGATAAAATGAAGATTTGATGCATAAAAGGGATGCATTGTTGTGCATCTGCCCATGCACATCTCCCTGATCATACAAATTTGTGATTTCAAATAACTTAGTTATACACAGCTTAATGCACGACCGTGCATCAGCCAAAACCCTATAATTTCATATAAAAGATGTTTTTGAAGCCAATTCAAGGGATCATACTTTTGGAGACGATTCTAGACGTGGAGATTGTCCAGAAGGGACGATATTGATATAAGAATGTGGAAAACACAAAGAAATCATCCAAAGATATGACGAAATACAAGATCAAACATATAGCTTGCAAGGACATTCAATAAAAGAGAAAGGGGAGATTTAAAATTATAAACTCTTTGTTTTCTATTTATTTTTCATCCATTTTATGTTTGATTTCATTTTGTATTATGTTGTAACAAAACTTCTTTAGTGTTTAAGTTAGATAAACCATAGTTTATGCTACAATATGTTTTAATTATTTTATTTAATACAATTGTTTTGATTGATCTATTATAATTCAATTAAGTGCTTAATATATGTTTTAATAGAATCGAGAATATTATATCATAATTTGATTTCATACATTGAGATTGAAAAATCCTAGGTTTAAATAGATCTACTATAATTAAAAGGAGTTGATTGCAACCCTAAAAATAGGATAACATAAATCTACCAGATTATGGTCTAATAAATCAATAAAACAATTGCATAATAAAAGATTAACCAATTAAGGGTTTTTAGGGGGATTCAAAACCTAGATACTAATTTCCAATATCACTAGTTTTCTAAGTGATTCCTTGTTTATATGTTCAACATCGATTCTCATTTCATTTTAATTGTCAACCTATACTTGTCGATACTAGCCATAACTGCTCTGTGCACTTACAGTTATTACAATATTGATTAACTTAGAAAAAAAGTCAATCAACTATCATATAAAGATTAACATCTATAAAGAATTTAACATGGTTGACTAAGACTTTATTCTATTATCTCTTTATACAATGGGTTTCCCTTTAGATAAGATAATATATATGTACAACCTCTCATAGTGTCCTCATCAATGGTGAAGCTTCTCACGTTTTTTAGGGTGCTAGACATATTAGACAAAGGGACACTCTTTTTCCTTTTCTTTTTACGATTCACATTGAAGTATCATCTTATATTATCTATAAAATTCGAACTTAGAGATTATATTAAAATTTAACCAAAAAAAATGTAAGAAACTTGGGAATAACTCACTTGGCATTTGCAGGTGATTTTTTATTGTATTATGGTGCTAATATTACTTCCATTGAATGCCTTTTGAGGTCAATTAATGAATTAAGCTCCCTTTCCAGACTTTTTATTAGTAAGGATAAAAAGTCTCCTAATGATTTCAATAAATACTTCTCCTTCAACTAATAAACTTGCTAAAATTTCAGGCTTAGCAATCAAGGCTCCTCCTTTTACCTACCTAGGAGTGGCTATCTACTCAAGGAAAATTTCATATATAGATTGTCAATCACTCTTTGATGTGACTAGAAGAAGAATTAAATGTTACACCACTAACTGCCTATCCTTTGCATGTAAATTGTAACTTGCTAATTTTATCCCTAGCAATTTGTACACTTATTGCTCTGCTCATTTAATTTTACCTAAGAAACTGTGTAAGGACATAGAGAAGCTTCGGAGGAAATTTCTATGAACAAGGGATATGAGTTCTAAGCCATATTTAAGGTTAGACTGAAGAATATTTGTTTGCCTAAAGTTGTAGAGGGCTTAAGGATCAAATATGTCTAGTTAGCGCATTTAGCTCTTAGTTGCATCGTCTATAGTATATGGTTATAGAGGAACCAACGAATACTCAAAGACAAATCTTGCCTTCTCAAGTTAGTAAATTAAATAAATGTTACTTGGATAAGGCAGATAAGTTTAACTAAAGGAACAATTTTTGCATTCTCATGGAGCGATGAAACATTTAAATTTCTATTCAATATTGCTTATGTTTGATTCACAAGAAGGCAATAAGGAGACAATTTCCTAGTATGCCTTATTAGACCATCTAGGATATTGTAGCCTTATGGCTAAGTTTGATTGCCTAGTTTGAGTATGATTTACAATTTAGTACACCCCTTCTAATGTATTATAGCTTTGTCTAGTAATAATATTCTTTATTTTCCAAAAAGATGTAAAAAAAAAAAACGTTTGATCGCCTTGTTTGAGTATGATTTACAATTTATTACACGCTTTGTAATGTATTATAGCTTTGTCTAGTAATAATATTCTTTATTGTCCGAAAAGATGTTAAACAAAAAAAGAAAGAACGCAACTCATTTTTAATTAATTTTAATTTTCATTCAATATTGAATTGGGTTTAAATTTTGACCTACGAGTTTGTAAGATATTACTCTAAAATTTGGCGTCATTCTTCTCGTCCTGATAATTCAAATTTTTATAGTAAAATTTTTATTTTTAATTTTTAATTTGAAAGAGTTTTTCACATAAAAAATTTTGATGTCTGCCGTATTTATAATTTTCCTTAGTTATATTTACTTTTTAATAAACTATACTTACTGCATTATCGTAATTCTCGTAGAAAAGGAAATTTTGACAATGTATTTGATTCCATTGTATATTCAATCTCATATAAATCCGTGCATTCTTCTGATGCTTTTGGTGCCAGATGGCTACCTACTCTATCTTGTTCAATTCTCAGGTCCTACTTACGCAACAGAACCCCCAAACAACATATGGATAACTATGACTATTAACTAGCACTAGCAGGAGTGGTTCAACAGCATCACCACATTCTTCTCCAAAGCTGCCACCTTTCCCGAAGGAGGTAGCGTTGCCAATATGAACACAATTCCCATTCGACACGTGGACTTATCGGGTCCCACTTTCTCAACCAAAACCTAAATACTTGTGGGGTAGTTGAGGTGGTTTGGAATTAGGAGCAAATGCTTTTCTTTTCTCCTAAACATTACAGGAAAAGGCTCATCACCTGTAACCTGTTCAACTGTCGCACCCTAAGTGTTATTTAATGTTTGAGAAAATAATAATATCCGTACCAAGTACCAACCTTAACCTACGTTCATGACCTTTTCGCTTCTATCTGCTACATTTTCGGTGACCGAATTGCCCTTCACACAACCAATATTTGCTGTCTGATAAATTCGCATATTTCATTACTAAAAAGAGAACATGTCATATCTTAAAGTAATTAATTACCAATGGTACATATGCCTGAGTTTTTTTTTTTTTTTGACTTTCAAATTTGAATCCAACCATTTATTACCTCACATTATGAGTCATAAATATTACATTACGAGGCTTAGATTGAACATCTCTTGAAGTCTCTCTCTTCATAAATTGGGATATACACTCAGAAACTGTACATGTTTCTTAGGTTTCAAATTCCCCAAATTGCAAAGTCAAAGAAGACGGTAGATGTAAGTGTTATAAATGCTAACTGAAACCAGCAGCGGTCCGTAGAGGCATTATCAAAAGATAACGTGGTTTGTGTGTAATTATATTGAAAATTGAGGCCTAATAATCAGTAACTTTCTTCGGGCCCCACAATCTGTCAGATTAGGTCTGTTTTCTTTTGCTTCAATTTAAACGTCCAATCCATCGTATTCGTAGGTATGTTTCAGGCTAGAGGTTGGAGCTTAAAAGCCTCCGTATCTCTATCTCTCCAGTCCAGAACTCAACATAACATTTTCGACTATTAACAGTTTAGAAGGTCGCTTTGCTGTCCGAGTGTTCATGGCTGGTAAAGGAGATGGTGAAATAGGGTTCGACGAAGGATTATCATTCTTACCTTCTCATATTCTAGACGAGGCAATATGGGACAACGAGGTTTTTTTATAAAAATAATCTGTTTCTCTCTTACTCTTCCTCTGTTTTTTTCCATACTTAAAAAAACTCTTACACTTTCTAATGGAACCAGGAATATGTCAAGCAACGTCAGCACCATCATCAATGTCGTGATCTTCCTAGATTTCCTCTACAAACGCAGCAACTGGTTCGTCCGTTTTCTTATCATATTCATTGTTTTCCATGTGTTTTTGTCGGAAATCTTTTGTGGGTTGCAAGGAAATGAACTGTGGAATAGTGCATATGTATCTGTTTAGCCGTCAGTTCGATTCCAAGTTCTGACCAAAGAGGCTGAACGGCTAATTAACCGTTTCCGACAACTCCTGTAAGACATCCACGGCACATATCATTTTTGACATCAACCGTTACTATGACAAGCTTCCACGTTCTAAAGTATTGAGGTAGAGTGACAGAGACTGATAGCTAATCGGAACTAAGAGGATAAGATACAGTATATCTTCTTTTTGCATGCTCGGTGCTAGCTTAAGGGACAAGGGTCCATTGGGATTTATGACCTATTGTTTTTACTTCGCAAGACGTAGGAGATGGTTGTTAATCTCATCAACCCAATTTTTGGCAAATTAATATACATATTGCGACTAATATCTTTGCCTTGTGCTAACGGTGTTCATGTTTGAACAGCCCTCAAAGTGTAACCCGAGACACAATGGTAGAAGAAGATTCTTAGGTTCTAATTGGGCATCCGGAGAACAGGGTATGCAAGTAATATTTTTAGATACTACTCATAAAAGGGAAAGTGGAACTGGAGTTTTCCTCCCGCAAACACAAAGAGCAGGCACCAACTCCCAATACAACAAGAAGCCTAGTAAGTTGCCCATTCTCTGAATTCAGTTCAGTACGTTTTAGAATAATTCATTACTACGATTTAAGGAAGGTAGGAGTTACAGAATGGCGAATCCATTAAACATAAAAAGCAGGGTTACGGTTCATGTGCTCCACATTATGTATAATTGCACACGTATAATCATTGTACTGGGCTAAACAGGCGTTAACTGTACAGCTTGCTCTCGCGTACTCCTTCCTGCCCGCGTTGTTCAAGCGCTCAACCTCAATGTGCATGAGCTAGGCTTGGAGATATCACGCCGCCAAGGTTAAGCTTCCTATCCTCTTCAGTTCTCAGTTTTCACATACCATACGACTTTTCTGATTGACAACCTAATGCAGATTTCATGAATAGCTCCAAAAGCAGAGAATTTTATTCAGTGAAAAATAAAAATACCAAGAGCACAGCAAAGCAATACTCTGCTTTGCCACTGAATGAGAACACTTCGCCGGAGCTATTTCTTCCCAAAGAATGGACTTACTAGCACTAAGAAGTGGCCGCCGCGGTGGAAAACATCAAAGTAACAGCCCTTGTTCAGTTATGTAACATGATCTGAATAATGACGACAAGGATTCTTAATATTTACTTGGGTCATGGCATCTCAATTTGAACTTGTATCATATCATTATTGTTCTTCACATCACATGTTATTAAATAACAAAGAGATAGTAAATTAAAAAGTATTCTTTTAAACTTTTTAAATTTAGTGTTAAATTTTTTCAATTTTATGACTAATCTTTTTATATAAATCAAGTCAAAATAATTTATCACTAAGTAATATGTCTACCAAATTTCACATGGATATTCACTCCAAAAACAACATTTTTATCTGCTTTATTGAAATTTTAAAAAGTTATTCACTAAATTGAAAACTTTCGTACCTCAATATATTGTATTGTATACTTTTTAATTTTATATCAACCATATATCCAAAAATTATAATAATATAAAATTGAAATAACAACTACCTCTTTATTTCTATTAATATTACTTTTTATATATTTCTCAATAAAGAATAACCATAACTAATATAAGAAAATATTGTTTAATCACCATACGTATATGAAACTAAGGATAATGTGAAGTACTTAAAATATTACAATTTCATCATACAATAAAAAATAATTACATCAAAGAATCAAATAGAAAGAATGATAAAGTTTTATGATCCTATAAGTATTATAACAAGAGTTCATATGGAGAAACACAATCAAATAGAAACAAAACCTAAAACAAAAATATTTATAGTTACAAATTTTATATTTAAATTTCGTATTCAAAATTTAACATGTGCATCAAATACAAGTGAAATTAAAAAAGAGAAAATGAAAATTTTAAAACTTTATTCAATCGAATATTTGCTCAACTCGCTTTGACTTTAATCTCATTTGATACAAAATCTTCACGATTGAGAGTAGTCTCATCATCATTGTCATTTAAATTCATTGTTAAAAAAGACATGTCAATACTTTCATATCTAAGATTTTCTTTCAAGTTACTCTCATATATCAAACTTGGTTCCTTTGAAACTCAATATGTTAAAAAATAAATATAATCAAGAAAATTTGGATTTATAGAACTACTTGTTCTATTAAGAGTCCTATTAACAAATAAAATTAAATTGTTAAAAGTTACAATTATACTCAATTTAATAATGAGAATAACATACTTTCTTAAAGCTTTAAATTGTAACAAACACATAGATGAACTGGATTACTTTTCTTACTTTCTACATGCAACATCCCACTACCATAAGGCAAATACCCAAATACCCGAAGGACATTTAAGTACATACCTTATGATAATAGTATGTTGGAGCAAAAACAAATCCAACTTACACATGGCATCATCTAATATACTTCAAAATCACTAAATTTTAAAACAAAACCATTCATTCCATTCATTCTTAAAGCTTGCACTATTTCCACCAAACAATATTTACAAAACTTTATACAAATTCTAGCAAAACTATAAAAATAATGCTAGAGCACTTCTGGTATCAGCTGATAGACCTCTGAGCCATTTCTCTATTCAAAAGATTCCTTAAATCCTGATTAAGGAACTTGGTCTTCTGTTTCATACCTGAAAAGCCACATTGCAATTTTTGATGAGTTTTGCAAACTCAATGAGTGAACCATGATTGATGAATTCACCGGATCATATACGCACATCACATAATACACAAATATTCATTCTAACATACAATTATTATTCAAAAACTCACACAATATGGTATAACATTTAATCATTGCAAAACAGATCATATATAACAAATACATATACATATGAAACTCACATTTGTTTTTATTGTTGTGACTGAATGCCTATCACATACTTATACAAATAATGGCCTATAGGGTTCAGTCAGAACATAATCACAGAGCATAGCTCTACGTGCACACGCATATATCACAGAACAAAACTATACGTGGAAGAGCTTCATACTGGCAACTCAGTCACAACGTCGTTATCTGAACATGCATTTTTATGAAATGCATCAAATACTGAATATGGCATATAAGGCAATCACATATGATGCTCAAACAAAACTCATAATCATTGGACCTAAATCCGGCATTCGTTGAGAATTCACATAACATTTAGAATTCTATAGCAATCAAAGCCGCAATTAAAGCACTTCAAATGCATTCCCAAATATTGATCTACTCGGACAATTAAAGCCTGAAATTCATAAACAAATCACAAACAGTTTAATAATGTTGGAAGTTTAAACAAATCAAATCAAATCAATCCAAGGAAATCATCTAGGTTGACTCACAGTATGTTCCAATAAGCTATTGCCTGGACGGTCCGACAATGCCCGACTGGCGTCCGATGTGTTCCTCTAAAATATACAAAACACATTCACAAATATCACATTTTTGCACAAATGCACATGTTTTTTTAATGCATATCAATGTATAGAAAGTATGCACAATGCATGTTCAATGACAATTCTGGGGTACAATATTGAAATCCTTATCAACAAGTCATTCAGATATCAAAGCTCTCATTAATACCATGTATAATTACAATTGGATCGAAACAAAACAATGTCAAACAATTTCATAACTTCATTGATCACGTCAAATTTTTCCTCTAATACACATACAGGTCAACTTTTCATACCAAATCTGATAAAGTAAATGACCAAATTAGGCAAAACTTCCTTCTATAAAGTTGTTCTCTAATGTCTCA
>JANZLF010000004.1:12062535-12084306 GCA_026546835.1 Erythroxylum foetidum | reverse complement strand
TTGTGGTTTTTAAATGATATTTTTTAAAGATATTTTTAATTTAATTAATATTGTAGTTTTGGTCAATTTTAAAAACTCAAATAAAACAAAAGAAACAAAACTCATTTTAAAAACATAACCGTTGGAACTGAGATAACGTGGGAGACAGGGACAGCCTATTCCTGTCCTACCTTTTTGGGAGGGATAATAAATCTTATCCCTGTCTACCGAGGACGGTAGACAAAAATGAAGAGACAGTAATCAAACACTTACGGGGGCAAGATTTTTTGATCCTATCTATTGTCCCCACTTACGGGAACAGTAACCAAACACAGGGTAAAAGTACATGTGTTCACTATGTTGAACAGCTCAACTGCAGCTACCAAGGACATGTTTGTAAGGAAAAGGAAAAGAGAAATGTAAGATACATGATAATCTTTCTTTGAATCACTTCACATATAACCTTCTTTCTGACATCAACCCAAAGAAGTTTAGTATAACCCGAAAAGTAGCCGAAACCATAGATTGGAAAGATCCACAGAACAAGTTTCTCATTCTTCAGTTGTTGTCTTGAATGCAAGGCCTCTTACCACATGGCGACACTGAAACCTGAAAGAGAGCTTACTATACATTTACTTCTGCAACGTTAGCAATTGCAACAAACACATGTTTATACGTGCTAAGTACCTTCAGTTTTCCTTTCATTTTCTTGTTACAATCAGAAGTGAAATTCACATAAATAAGTTTAAAGAAAGCCTCCGTACCAGATTAAGTCATTGGAACTACATTCCGTCGAACAGAGAGAGTTGCTAGCGAAAGTACAATCAGGATCATCAACTTTCAGATCCTGCCTTCTGCACTTCACTCGCAATCTGAAAGGTACAACCTACCCAAAATGAACAGAGAGGAATTGCATTTCATTAATTCTTTTTTTCAATCAAACAAAACCAGAATTTCTAGAACAGCAAACAAGCGATGCTTTAATTGCAATAACTTAATTATTATCCTCCAATAACTGTTTTTCAGAAGTTGGAAAGTGAGGATCGGATGACTACATGAGATCTGCATGTATACTTAATTAAAAGGAAGCTCAGATGTGCTTGATCACTGTCCATGTCAAATGGTATATAGTAGCAGGGCATTGATAAAAGAAAGAAACTATCATCTAATTATCCTCAACTTGAGAGAGGTGAATTTCACCAGATTAAGGACCCATAATTGCAAAACTGTGACAAATTCCCAATTCAATATAGTAGGCGAGTTAGAGAAATCAGGTTGATCCAAGAGTATTCACAATACCAAGGTAACAGTGAACCATCAGACAGTACCTGTGTGTGCAAGAAAGCGTACAGAGTACGGGCACAAAAATTATGTAGTAAAGATATGCAATGAAAACCCAACATAGAATTTGCGACTGGTATAGCTCCAAACCTTTTTGCTGTATCGGAAGTCACGTTTTGGAAGAAAATGCAGAGGCAAATAACAAGAAGCTGGAGCTTTCACCAATAGGAATAATTTAGTAGGACCTAACCAGAAAAGAACAAGAAACCAATTAAGGACTAATCAATTTCTACCTTCCCCCATATCAAGACATACTATTTGTCCAACTACCTGGATAATTCCCAGACCCAGCATCCTTAGAGATCAGCATACGGATAACCTGTTAGATGAAATCACTAACAGTGAGCGCCATAAAAGAAAAATTAAGAAAAACCACAACTTGGGTTGTTATTAGCACCAAGAGAAACCTTTCTTGAAAGCCCTTCCGCGAGTCTAGTTTTAATGAAATCAGCAATCACGTTTCCAATATGATTCCCATGTGAAAAGCACAACTCATACACGAACTGGGGTCGCGCCGGAGTGGGTCCAAGAGCTATAACGACACTCTCAATGCCCGGAATTTCACTAATTATCTGCTGCAAAGCAGCGTCCACTCTACTAACTGTATTGACCACTTTCTCAAGTCTCCTAATCCCGCGGTTAACCTCTCTCATTCTGCCAACAGCCTTTCTTCGAGAAGATGCCTTCAATTCAGTTTGTGTAAGAGTCACCTCCTATAACCAACACATACACAATCTTACAGGATCAAATAAAAAATAAATAAATTCCAAAAACTTGAGAATAGGGTTATTTGCGGTGAATACAAGTTCTTTGTACTCTGCTTGTAGGGCATCAAATTCCAGATTGGTATCTTGCAATGTGCTGCATTTAAACAACTGTTAAGTATCTTATAGTCATTTAAATTCAGTGCGATATAATAAAATAAGAAAAGGAGAGAAGAACTAGGCATGAGAGAACGGACGAGGGAATCTGCTGGTGCATGTAGAGCACAAAGCCGATGATGCTTTTAGTGAGGTGGAAGATCACAGAACCGTCAATGGAATCGGCACTGGTCTCTATTTCCGTCCACTCCATCTCTGACCTCTCTTCTCGCTTCACACTTTCTGATTTTTCAGATTTGAAGGTTTTTTGGGCGGGAAGTTACGGATCCATCTGCCACGTGTACCTTTTTTATTAAATCGCATTTCCTTCTGATCCTACGGCCACTAGTGGATGTTTATTAATTGATTATAAAAATTAAATTTGATCAAAATTAAAGATAATTGGCCGAAAGATAAAACTCAACTATGGATAATTGTACAAAGCCCATGAGTAATTATACAGCCAAATAGGCCTAGGCCCACCAAAACAATGCGACTGCAGCTGCTCAGACCCAGATCCATATCCGTCATTTTCTGGGACTTGTGGACAATTTCTTACAACTAAATCATCGGAAACACTGACACATCTTTGGGTGATGCTACGTCAGTCAATGTTGTGATGTACACGAGGGTCTACAGTCGGCAGCATCTGCAAATTATTTGCATGGTTAGGTTAGGAAAGAATTGCCCTTTTATAAATCAGCAATTGACTTGCGTATTTGTTGTCCATAGTACCTTGGAAGGAAGAACTCAACCTCAGCTAACTCATACACCATACCGTTTCAAAGCTTTGCTCAGACTGGGCATGACGTTATACGCTTGATACGATCGTCTTAGCTCGATTATGGAACCCACCTGGACAATTTAAGGCTAATTAGAGTTTTTGCACAATCTCATCTACGCTATAAGATGATGATGATGCCCAACAACCAAAACGCTTATATCCAAAGATTCAATTGCTCATCTTTAGTATATTTCATTTTAGTGATCAGCACTGCTCCTCAATGGATGGCAGAATTGCTCCATTTTTACCTGACGCATGCTACATAATGATATCAAGTAAGTACATACACAAGGCATCGTACTTACAATGATCAGAACTGATGTGAACCCGATTGCAAATCCCTCATTGATACGGCGCAAATTATGATCGAGGACCGATGATGTAGTTGCCAGAATGCTCAACAATAGCCCTCCTGCAGGATCAACAATAGTTAAATAGAGTTAAGAAAAAATCAGCAAATGAACTTGCAGCAGAGGACTAGGATTATCAAGCAACTTTGAGATGGGAATTTACCCCAAAAACGCGTTGAAGCCTGAACTTTTGCAAGGTACTCAATGGTAGCCTTCCCAGGTTTAACGTTCGGTATCCTAGCACCCATCTTATTCAGGTAGTCAGAAATCTCCTTTGGCAAGTTGGCCTGGAAATGGCATTAACAACGGGTGAGATTAGCTAATATTCCACGAACAGTATCATTCTTAGTTGACTTCTCAGTTCCGAAAACGCGGATCAATGTACTAGCTGCTGGTAAACAATCATGGTTTTAAAAGCAATACTTTCTGCTTATCATAAATTCACTCATAGCACAGGAAGGCAAGTTCCACAAAGAAATTCACATTTGTGATTGCAGAGGATCAACAGGACTACCACTATTTTAGCATCGGTAAAATAAATAGTTTCATTCATCTGCTCATAAACACCACAAATACCATAACACTAATAAACAATCTGAGCTCTTGGGCTCAAATATAAATTGTGGCCCCAAGTCTATAGAGAATTTATCAAAAGTGCTATTTACAATGTTTATAGGAAGATATTGCTTGATTTCAGGCCTCCATTACCATGGACAATTAAGAGTAAAAAGCATGTCCATATCCAAAACATTATCATTGTCCATTTCTTACCATTGAAACCATTACTGATTTAGATATAAAGCACCTATATCAGTCAAGCATTGAAACATTTGCATGGTATAACAGTGAGTCACCAGAGGCTTGGGCACAAGACTTAGCGCCTATCTAGCTTAATTAAGTATAGCATCGCAGCAAGAAAACAATACAAAAATTGGTCTCCAGTAAGATTCTATCTTATCGCATTAAAAGTTAAGAGGGACAGGGTTTTGGAGTCGCTTACTATATCAAATATATTGAACAAAAAGACAAAAAATGCATAGATTGAATAGTAGACCCAAGGCTCAGCACCAAAAGAAGTTTCAGGATTCAGTATCTCCTTAACATGCTCCCAGAAAGGCGAATCAAGGATACTGCCATCAAAATTTCACGTGTCAGAGAGTTTAAGATCGGAGCCCATTAAACAACATGCAGTCTCAGATCCAAGGAAGACTCAGATAATGGAAAATCTTAACAATTCAGAAGGCAACAAAGAGGATTTCACTCTCAAGATTCCTTTTAAAAAATCAAGAGAACGTATATGATCCAGTTTTGAAAGTTACCTTGCTATGATACTAGGAATTGCCAGGAGATAAGTGGTAGTGAGAATAGGCTGCATTCCTGATGGATTAATATTGAAAGGGATATAAGGCTCTACTTCATTGATTGGGGAATCCTCCCTGTACATAACACAATGGAGTAGAAGGAATTGTCAAACTACTACTAATTTTAGTCAAAGCATAGGCAACAAAATAAACTGCATTCAGGATAACCAATTATTATTCAATCACACTTTACAGGGTTGCAGTTGGCTTTGTGCCAAAATATGTGATAAGTTCAGAAAACCACAAAGGTATTACCGCACAGAAGAGGCAAGTTTAAAGCCATAAAATTGCAACTTTATCTTCCTGCAACCCTCAGTCACCACAACAGCCCACATAGTAACTATTGTAAAAACACCAAACACAGCCAATATGTATGGCCACCAACTGGCAGAACTCCCTGCATTACAAATGAAAGCCAAGAACAATTAAGAAATCCTATGCTCATATCAATATACTTAAGCAAGTTACAAGACAGCATATGTGGACATATCTGTATCAAAACCATGAAACGAATTCTATAATCTGCATAAACAAGATTTTGTCATGAAAAAAAAAATTGATTTACTTTTAAAGGGAAGGGGCAGCAAGAGGCCATATGGAAAGAACTCATTCTTAGCCCAGGTAACTATAAGCAGAATTTGAAAGAATTCAGATGGACAACCTTTGCCTTTTCAATAAATTTAATGTAGGCTGGAAAGATTAAACATTCAAATAAGAAGCAAGTATTATTTCTTCAATTTGGCAAAAGCATATACTGTATTCTAGAACTAAATACACGTGTTAGGTGCATATATTTTATAAATTCATCCTCAAAACTTAATGAATTGGAATTTAGGAAGATGATTTTTGGTCATATACCTGAAAACTGTGACAACATCTTGTACAATGTATCAGTGTAGCCCGTCAAAATTCCCACACATATAATCAGAGACGAACCTTGACCTAATATATCAAATAACAAAAAGGAAAGAAAATGGCATCATGTACTAAGAAAAACAAAAAAGAATGAACAAGGACCATAAATTAATTTAAAGATGTAAAAACCCATATCAAAACCAATTTATTTCCGGTCTTAGTAATTGTATCCACATTGGCAACAAAGAGGGAAATGTAAACAACCAAACAACTGGACAACCAAAAAAAAAAAATGAGATCAACTGATAACAATGCAAAAGCGACAGATAACTTATGTGCTGTTGTATTGCAGAACAGATGGCAGAGAATACCAAAGCCAGATTCTGATATTGTGTCACAGATCCATGTCATAGTCATTGCACCACAGACTAAAAGTAAGGAAGTCACCATCACATGCTTGGCCCTGCAAAAGCAACACTAACTCTAAGGTAAGAATAATCTTTTCACACTATTCACGAAGCCCACTATAAAAAGACATATGTGCAATGCTTATATAAACAGGAAAAAAAAGACCAACACGTTAAAACATCCCATGATGCAACAGCATTAACACATGTTTGGTTCACCAATCAAAGTAAAAGATGAATATCCAGGCATGATTAAATAATGAAGATATGATTATCAAATCAAATGAGGTGCTGAAACATAGCTATTGACACTTTACCTTTGACTGGAAGCATAAATTGAATAGGGCAGCGAATAACAAGCAACCACAACAGCTTCAAATATTGCAAAACCAAGTGAAATCCACCATCTGAGACAGGTAGAATAATAAATCTACTCATAACCCAATAAAATTGAATGATCAAATAATAAAGACTTCATTCAGTAGCAAGGCCTCGTCTCACTGCTTAAAATGAATAACTAGACACACATATAACTCTTGATCCTCTCATAGCCATCTAAGCCTTCTTTCCGCAGCTTTACAAGGGAAGGAACAACATGACACAGCACCTGAGAGTGTAAATTCGTAGAAGTTAGCAAATAATATAGAGCAATGATGCTGGAACCTTTATTTAGATGAAATGAAAATAAAGAAATCCCATTGAACCAATTTTATTTCAATCTTACAACTTTTGAACTATCAAGAGGCAAACAATGGAGGTAAAACAAATGGCATGAAAGACAACGAAAATATTTTTCCTATTCCTTTATGATGCCCCAGTCAGGAGACTCTCAACCAAATCACAGAGCTCCAAAAGCTTAAAAAACCCTGACAACTTTTTGACACTGATGAAGAAAGAAAAACAAGTATTTTTCCCCCTTACATTTGTGCTATTTGCATATGATGAACAAGTGAGTTGATATAAGAAATATGTTAACCTGCATAAGTATTGAAGCAAATATCTGGGGACTGATTCCAAGCTGGAAAAATGACAATTTTAGCTCTGCTGTGAAATCACCAAGTTCATCTGTCAGAAAGAAATAAAACAGAACTCATAAGAACAAAGTTGGAGTCACCTGTTCAAAAGTTCTGATGTACTTAAGACAAATTGAACTGATCGGATTGCCCAGAATGACATCTAGCATTCATTTGCTTGCATTTAGACATGCACATACAAATATTTAAGGTAACTCACCAACAGATCCTGAAACAAAGCTGAGGTAATCTTGAGGTATCAACCTTCTATCAAATCCAGGTAAAGGAATGAAATATCCAACACGACTAATAACAATTAATACAGCCGTCACAAATAACCTTCGCCTAATCTCACTCTTAAAAAATGCCTCGGCAGCATCACTCACTACAGAACTTATCCTTACAAAATTAAGAAACCTATTTCGGAACATTTTTGGCGGTAGTAACTGCAAAGTATTATAGTTGCTAACATCAGACGCAGCTTCGTCATCAGGTCTTGATGGTACAGATGTTAACTCTGTATTTGCATAGTCACTTCTTAGCTGATTCGAAGAATGAACTGAGAAGTTCTCATTTGCTCCACCAAGCAATGAAAACTGGCTCCTTCCGAGTTGCCCCAGCTTAACGTTGATAGTGAAAGAGGGTTTTGTACCAAAAGAACAACCACCCGGAAGATTCTTTAAGTTGGCATTTTTACCTGCAACACATTTTTAATTATCATGGATAAGAACAAGAAGCATGAATCTTACACCCAAACGCTCGTCTATTAGAGATGCACAACGATAACTTTGGCACGGAAAATCGATTATCTTCCACTAACAAAAAATTTGGCGCTTACCTCGTGGTCTTGCAGGTAGAGCGCCAAGTAGCTGGGGAGCAAAACGACGAGTTGCTTCCATGAAGGCGGTGCTTGCGGCGGTGCCTCCACTTTCAGTCACACAAACCCGGACTTCTCTAGGGGCTCCACTTTCTTCTAAGATTATTTTTTTTTCTTACTACGATAATATAACTAATTGTTTTTTATTTTTTTTGAAGAAATAATTATAATATAACTAATTGTTAACCATTGGCATTTAGATAAATATTTATAATAATAGAAAATCATCAATTATAATTGATATCTATAAAATACATTTTGATTATTTTATAATATTTAGAAGATTATGATGTGCCCTAACCCCTCCTACTAAGAGCCTAAGACCATTTCACCACCACGGGCACGGCCACTCCTGAACCATCCGAAGCTCAACTTAGCGGACATGAAGTTCCAGATCGAGGACGTAACCGTCTACTTCCCTTACGACTACATCTACCCGGAGCAATACGCCTACATGGTGGAGCTCAAGCGTGCCCTCGATGCCAAAGGCCACTGTCTCCTCGAAATGCCAACCGGAACCGGCAAGACTATCGCTTTACTCTCCCTTATCACTAGCTACACTCTCTCTAAACCCCAGACCTCTATAAAACTCATCTACTGCACTCGCACCGTTCATGAGATGGAGAAAACCTTAGCCGAGCTCAGATTGTTGCACAACTACCAAATCATGCATTTGGGTCCCGCCGCCAGGATTTTGGCTCTCGGATTATCTTCGAGGAAGAATTTGTGTGTAAATCCTAGTGTTTTGGCCGCCGAGAATCGAGACTCTGTTGATGCGGCTTGTCGGAAGTTGACGGCTAGTTGGGTTCGGGCCTTGGCAGCGGAGAATCCCAATGTTCCCACGTGTGAGTTCTTTGAGAATTATGAAAGGGCGGCTTCTGGAGCATTGTTGCCACCTGGGGTTTATACACTTCAGGTAGAAAGGATCTTTCTGATCTTCAATTCCGATAGTTTTTGCTTGTTTGTATGTTATTGAACATTTGCTATTGTGATCAGGATTTGAGGGCTTTTGGCAAAGAGAAGGGGTGGTGCCCGTATTTCTTGGCTCGGCATATGGTGCAGTTTGCAAATGTGGTGGTTTATAATTACCAGTACTTGCTTGATCCTAAGGTCGCTGGGATTATTTCCAAGGAAATGCAGAAGGAGTCCGTTGTGGTGTTTGATGAGGCGCATAATATTGATAATGTTTGCATCGAAGCACTTAGTGTCAGTGTCAGAAGACAGACGCTTGACGGGGCTTCAAGAAATCTCACCAGGATGCAACATGAGATTGATAGGTATGATATCTTTAGCCATTTGAGTGGATCCTGTTTACTTTCTAATGCGCCACAACCTTATGGTTTGAAATTCCTTGATGGGCCTTTCTTTTCTAAATGTTGTGAAATTAGTATCTTATGATATTTGGTTCACTCTGCCAAAAATATGAAAATAAAGCAGCAACTTGATTTTTTTTTTTCTATACTTTCTGCAAAACTAATCCTCTAGGCTAGACTTTAAACTTTGCTTAATTTTCTATAGACTAAACTTTACTTACATTCTTCATTTTATTGGAATGCTAGGAAGGTTCAAGGCCACTGATGCTGGTAGATTGCGTGCTGAATATAACCGACTAGTTGAGGGTTTGGCACTTAGAGGGGACCTAGCTGGTACAGAGAATGTTAATATTCTACTTCTTGATTCTAAATATCTAACTCTTCTTTCAGACAATTTTCTAGCACTCATTTGTTATTTCCTTCCCTTCTCTCAACAAAAGATACATTTCTCTTTCTGCAGCCTCAGATTCTTGGCTTGCAAATCCTGCCTTGCCCGATGATATTCTGAAGGAGGCAGTTCCTGGAAACATACGACGAGCAGAGCATTTTATGCATGTCTTGCGCAGATTGGTCCAGTATTTGGAAGGGCGGTTGGATACTGATAATGTTGAGAAGGAGAGTCCTGTTAGCTTTGTTGCCTCTGTAAATACCCATGCAGGGATTGATCAAAAAGCACTGAAGTTTTGTTATGATCGACTTCACTCACTTATGATGACCCTGGAAATAACTGACACAGATGAGTTCTTACACATCCAAACAATTTGTGATTTTGCAACACTGGTGGGGACATATGCTCGTGGGTTTTCTATTATAATTGAGCCTTTTGATGAGAGGATGCCTCATATTCCCGATCCAGTATTGCAGGTTGCTTCTTCTTCTTCTTGCAAGCATGGAATTACTTTGTTCTGTATAGCTTTATGTGTATCTTTGTCATTTAATGTCGAGGGATCAGTCTTTTTTCCCTAATATTTTTTTATTTAATTTTGATCTCTATCAATCTTTTTAATTCCAGCTTAGTTGCCATGATGCTTCTCTGGCCATAAAGCCTGTATTTGACCGATTCCAGTCAGTGGTAATTACATCTGGAACTCTAAGTCCAATCGATCTCTATCCTCGCCTTCTTAATTTCCATCCTGTTGTTAGCAGAAGCTTTACAATGTCGTTAACAAGGGATTGCATATGTCCAATGGTCCTCACACGAGGAAGGTATGATATTTTAAGTTGGAACTTATTTATGGAATGGATCTTGGTATTTGACTTCCAATATACATTTATCTTGTTAAATTGCGTAACAATCAGTTTACCTGTGTTGCATTATTGTTTGCAGTGATCAACTTCCAGTAAGCACCAAATTTGATATGAGAACAGATCCTGGTGTTGCAAGGAATTATGGGAAGTTGTTGGTGGAAATGGTCTCTGTTGTTCCAGATGGTATTGTGTGCTTCTTTGTCAGTTACTCATATATGGATGGAATTATCAATTACTGGAATGAACATGATATTCTAAAGGTGCTAAAGTGTCCTTGCTATCACTTTGAGATTACTGCGACCTCTTGCATATTACCTGACACTGATGTTACTGCAGGAAATAATGCAGCATAAACTAGTTTTCATTGAGACCCAAGATGTGGTGGAAACTACATTGGCCCTTGACAACTATCGTAGGGCTTGTGATTGTGGCAGAGGTGGAGTTTTTTTCTCTGTAGCTAGGTATGCAAGATTGATGCTAAAGCGTTCTTTTTATGGCAGGAATATAAAATTGTAAGTTTGTATGACATAGTATTGAGATTACAGGGGAAAAGTAGCCGAAGGAATTGATTTTGATCGACACTATGGCAGACTGGTGATCATGTTTGGTGTCCCTTTCCAGTACACATTAAGCAAGTATGTTTTTCCCCTTCAATCATCCTTTGCCAAAGTGAGGCTTTATATTGAATTGATAATCTCCTTAAAAAATTAAATTTTTTGAAAATGGACAAATCAACTGGGATGTGTTGGTATATGAGATATCTACCTATTTTTGAGTACTAACTTGAATTAATGTCATAATGGCTTTATTGCAGAATATTAATAGCTCGCTTGGAGTATTTAAGGGATACGTTTCAGATAAAGGAAGGCGATTTCCTTACTTTCGATGCTTTGGTATGATATTAGTTCCAATTTGAATAAATATAGGATTGGAAAACGTATCTCTATCTTATATAAATTAGAAGTTGGTTAATGGAATTTTATTGAATCAGAGACAAGCTGCTCAATGTGTAGGCCGAGTGATCCGGTCAAAGGCTGACTATGGAATGATGATATTCGCAGACAAAAGGTATGACCTACATTGTGTCATCCTTTCAATATGGTATTCACAATGCCTTTTAGCAAGTGTGAGGAACTCACTCATAAACAATGTGGCTATGCTTTGTCAGTTTTGCATAGGAAGATATTGGAAAGTAAATGCGTAATCTTAACAATCTACAATTGTTACATCTTGAATTGTTTGGGCAACGTGCATTTGTGTCATCGTCTCATAGGTTTAGCATTGATAATATGGATGTTCATAAATATCTAACAGATTTATGTTCGCATAATATGTTCTTTTCACCGTGTGCAGATATAGCCGCCATGATAAGCGCTCTAAATTGCCAAGTTGGATATTGTCACATTTACGCGATGTAAATCTGAATTTGAGTACTGATATGGCACTACATATTGCAAGGGAGGTATGTCCTTGCATCATAATATTGTCTACACTTTTTCTCAATAGTGAACTTATGATCCATAGAAGATGAGCCCCATAGCTTAGGAACCGAGTTGTAGATGTATTGACATGTGGAGAAGTTTTGTGCTATTTCCAAGTATGCACATTGCCTCATCTGTCTAATTTGAAAATATTTTCCGGAGCTAGATTTTCTATTACATGTTATTTCTCCTTTCAGACCTATATCACCCATGATATATGCCGTCGTGTGCCCAAGGACATCTATATCCCCTGAAGTTGTGTAATCTGATGAGGATTACCAACTAATGATGTTAAACATAGATGCTTTTGTTTAATCTGCCTGGTTGGTTAAATAAACATAAGCCCAGATACTGGAATTACGTGAATTCCTGAAGGCTAGAAGTTTTGAACTACTACCCTGGAGATGTTTTTAGGCAACTTTTTTTAAGTCTGCAGTACTATGAATTGATGCAACCTGTAAATGCTATTATTTCATGTTGACGATTTTTTTTTTTTTTGTCAACTCCTGCAGTTCCTACGGAAAATGGCTCAACCATATGATAAGACTGGCGGCAGCGTAAGGAAAACTCTGCTCTCACAAGAGGACTTGGAAAGGATGAGTGAGACAGGTTTGCAGGACATATTGTATTAAGGATTTTTTGACATCATGAACATCTGTCAAAGTTGAAGTTCATGATGTTGTTTAGTCTTATTTCATCCGGACCTTGAGGAGTTGGCATAGATTTTTGGACGACCATACAAAACTTTTTTGTTGGATATTAAAGGCAGTTTGAATTCTGATCTTGAGAAACTATTGAAGATGTACTACACAGTAGGCAGCACTTGGACGGAAAATATAAATGAGGAATTGGGTTTATTTCTGTAATGATTCCAGTGTGAAAAATTCCGTTTGTACTGAATCTGAAACACTTGTCACTTGGGAAATTTTGCCTGTGGTTCCTTTGATTTACACAGGGCACTCGACCTCCTTAATATTAATCTTGGTACCTCTTTTCTTGTTACAGCTTACATTTTTTGCTTCCGTGGACTTGAATTGGAACGACCTTGAGAATAAATTTGTGCAGTAGTCCAACTATAAGGAAGTTAAGATCTTTATCTGTGAGCAGTAAATTAGTTAAACCCTTAATTTTTAGTATTATGACTTGATTTTTAGTGTTATGTAGTGAAGCTTCATTTGAAGTTCCATGATTACGGGAAAGCGTCGTTCTGTGGTAAGAGTCTAATGCGCCTCTCATCTTCTGCAATCGGCAGGGACTCCATTGGCTTACTCTGCTTCACTGCTCACCAACAAGCTTGGTACTTAGCTCTCAATGTCACCTGAAGGCCTATAAGCCATCAAATTAATAAATGTATACAAAATGACATTAAAACATTAATTTCACTAAGTCAAGAAGGCCTAAGCCACTAGTGAAGGCCAGATTGGAGCTAGTTTGTACCTATCTCCTGTTAGGTCGCGCTTTTTAAGTGGTGGTGCCCATAAGGGACATTGTTTCCAATAGATGATGAATAGGATTGGAAAAATATGGCAACAAGGAAAAGGTAGAAAATTGAATTATTTTATTTCTTCATACTCATTTACATTTATATGTGCTAGAAAAGCCTAAGTCCTTCAATTTCAAAGACTTGATCTCTAATAAAAATCAATGGAGATGTTCGTTTCTGCTTCACCACTACAACCATAACTTAGCTAATAATTGTACAAAACCAAACTAAATCATATTAATAAGGCTATGGTAAATTTAAGAAAGAAAAAAGAGGTCAGTTCTTGACAGATTATTGTCTAACTCTACACATTTCGATCACAATATAGGGATGCATCAGTGACGGGGAATTATTTGATTTAACGCTCTCTTCACCTCCACGATGCTCACCTTCCTGCCATTAACATTGTCCTTCACCTGCATAACAAACAAAACATAAGTAAATAGCTTCAGAAGATCAACAAATGAAAATGAGCATCTCGTGCTTTTACATTCAAAGCTTGATATACCTTGGCCCTTAGTTCAGCCACAAACACCCCATTGCTCGTGGAAGATTGAACTGCTGTCGTTTCTATTCTCATCTCCCTCAGCTTTTGCATTATATCTAGCAACAGCCCTTCTCTATAACCACATTGCAATTCCAACAATGCATCACTCTCTATTATCGACACTTCCACGCTGGGCCCATCTTCCCCAAGCTGCAGCGGTGGCGGTGCTGGTCGCGGCGGTCGCGGCGGCGACGCCTCCAACGACTTGGCCCTTGTTGGTCCGCCACCACTCTCTACTATCCTCAACTTCCTCTTCTCTGAACCTTGACCAACCCTCGCTTTTTCTATTGTTGTGACCCCACTTTTCTGCTCTTTGGAATTACTATTCGTTCGCTGCGGAGTGTCTACAGCTCGCGATCTTTGTTCGATCTCCATCTGCCGGTTTCGTGCCTCCAAGTCCTGTATCTTCTTACGCAGTTGCTTCACGTACTCTATGGTGTCCCCTAATATGGAAGCCTTGTCCATTTTGGTGACGAACGGCACTAGCGACCTCAGTATAATGAACCTCTCATTCAATTTCTCTCGCCGACGCCGTTCTGCAAGCACGTGGTTGGCGCTGAGCTCTTCCTGAGCCGCGCCCTTGCGGAAGCGGGTGGCGGCGTCGCCGTCCCGTAGCTTGGGTGAGTTCTCTTCCCTGTACTTGCTGTGGAGGTAGGGTACGCTTAAGAGTATGTACTTGAGGAGCCACTGGGACGTTCCTTCGACTGGCACGTGGATCTGATGGTCGGAACGGCTTGTCCACTTGGCAAAGGCTGAGTGGGAAGAATATACAACGTAGGATGCTGACGAAGACTCGGCCCAGCGTATTGGCTGGTTTTGGAGGATGGCTGAGACCGTCTGGGAGTAGTGAGTGTCCTCTTGAGTCATTTCGTGGAGTGGCGACTGTCCTGCAAGTTAGTTACCCGTGTACAGAAAACGACATTAGCCTATAATTAAAAACGCCCTTGTTACTAGGCTTTATTAGAATAAACCTAATTTTTTTACAAAAAGTGTGGGGTTGGGTAGGTTTGACAATCTTACAAAGTCCAAACTGCGCACGTGATGGAATGCAATAAGAGGGTGATGGAGCTAGAACTGCAGTGGGACCAAACCAAAGTTTAGAATCTAAGCGGTAAGATTTTTGGAGAAATCAATGACCCATGTCATGTGACCTAAGCGTACCACTACTGCTTTTTAACGAAATCAGTTAGACAGATGTTTTAGGTGACTGGATCCAGATCACTTGGGCCCTCCTACCTCAACCTAAATCCTCACAAAAACACGACCGCTTTGCCAAAGTCATTAACTTCCCTTTGAATTTCAACTTGGAATTTTAATTCTTACCAGGAACCGGTGGTTGAAGGCTACCATTCAACGCCTCTTCTGCCCACCTGCGAGCTGATTCCGCTCTAAACGAGTCGGCTCGCCTTTGATTGTCCGCTGCATTTCCCGAACCCGTCAAATGGAATTCCGGTTCCATATTGTTCGACCCATCTTCAGGCGAGCCTAGACGGATGTCCTCAGACATCTCCAATTGCATCAGCTCGCTTGGCTCAGCCACTGTTGTTACGTCTGGAGCGTTTTGGGGTTCAATCGGATGGGACGCAACGGTTCGACCACCGGTTATGGCTTCTGAATCTGACCCGTGCTCCTCGTCATCTTCCTCCACCTCCTCCTCCCCCTCCTCCTCCTCCTCCTCCTCCTCCTCCTCCTCTTCTTCTTCCTCGTATTCTTGATCAACATTGGAGCGTGTGTCTGCGGCGGCATACATGGCGGAAACGGGAGGAGAGTGGAAGCGAGAGTGGTGACCCGATGAGGTGGCGGGGTTGGAAGTTGAGTGCTCGGAGAGAGCTGGTTTTGGTGGAAGAGGGTGGTTGTCGTCTGTGAAGAATCCTTTTACGTGTTGGACTAATCCAACATCCTCTTGAATCTGTATATTCAAGTAGTTGATCAGCATTAATTGCTCGACCGAACCAATGTAAACATGCACAGCAATAGTTCAATAAAGAGATTGTTTATTCACCTTCTCGGTTGAGCCAAACTCGACCACGCCGTCAAGGATAGGAATGCATACCACGGTCTGAAGGAGTTGAAAGGGAAATGCGTGACCAACTTAATAGCCATGAAGAAATTAAGGAAGCCAAGTACTTAATGTAACAGAAGATCAAACTGCATGGCGTAGCTGGCAAGTAATATTACCTGTATACGAGCGCTCTATAGTCCATGTGTTTGGGAAAGTGACATATTTCAAAACAATGAAGATGACTCAGGTTAGTAAATAAAAAGAAAAAGAAAAAGAAAAAGAAGAAGAAGAATTGTTTTTATTAACTAGAAACTAGTGAGTTTGAGCTGTGACTGGTAAGTTTGGAAGACGATGTGGTGATGTAAGGCGGATAGTGTACCTTTGCAAGTATAACTCTAGAAAAAGTTTTGCTGTCAACCTCATTTGCACCAGTAAGCCATACGTGTTGTCTCCTTGCATATGCCTTTCCTGGTAAGCTGCATGTTATGATAATCCATCAAAATGATAATTGGCTTCTCTTTATAAATCACTGCATTCGGAGTGTTAAAAGTCCCAGTTACATGCATCTATGAACAGCATAAATATATTCGTATGCAATATTGCGTCAAATTATATGGATCTGCTTCTAATTGAATATAATACATCAAAAAGAAAATTTAGTTTTCCACGGGACCATCAGTTAGCTCAGTTTGTGAGCCATCCTAGCCAGGAGTTTGTCGTTGCCTGTAAGTGTAAGCTGAATGGGAAAACCTAGCCACATTCAAGCTTAAAAATCTGCGTATTTACACATCCCTCGATGAGTGCAAATCCAAATGGCCGCAAAACGAAAGTAATCGTTGAGTGGTCCAGCCACGATTTTGTTCAAGTAAACCATCGATGAGGGTATACTTAGAGACACATGAGGATTTAGTAAATTCAAATGGACGCAAAACGTGGCAAATGTGAATCGTTGAGTAGTCCTAACAAGAATTTGTTGAAAGAATGCAGGTGGGGGACCAAAATTAATGTTCCCATTGGATAACCGAAATACTATGCACCACAGAACAGAAGAGTAGCGGCTCTACAAACAAGACGAACGAATCTAGGTAAGAGCACACCAAACAAATACTACTCAATTCGTAGAACTATTTTGCTTCATGAGTATGAAACAGT
This sequence comes from Erythroxylum foetidum, assembly GCA_026546835.1. Lineage (NCBI taxonomy): Eukaryota > Viridiplantae > Streptophyta > Magnoliopsida > Malpighiales > Erythroxylaceae > Erythroxylum > Erythroxylum foetidum. The sequence continues at coordinate 12,067,253 of JANZLF010000004.1, read as the reverse complement.
GAACACCTCAAATTTTACTAAACGACCTGAAAGCGAAGGTATATGATGTTAGTAACTTAGTGTAATACAAACCGATGGAAGAGAGGCATAATTAGTTGGTGTTACATATATAGGAAGATAGCAGATCAGCTTGGTTATGTAGAGATTCCAAATTAAGATGCAGCCTAAATATCTATTGTTCAACCATTACCAAGATCTTTTAACTCTAAGAAATATATTCCCCTAGCCAACAGTTTCAAAAGTAGTTTTCGATCTCAAGATTGTCAAGCTGCGCAGAACTAAGCAAAATGTACTTCTTTCAGCTTTAACGAGAATCGAAAGGCCTTCTCATTAGAAAGAAGATGGCATGAAGGCTCGCAACTAAAGTGTCGTCAAGGTAGCCATCAAAGCACTATAAATGATCAGAAGTCAGCTTCTTCTCAGAATGGAAATTAATCACAAACAGCTCCTTTATGTGCTCCCCTTTCCACTTCATAAGAAATGAAATAGATGTGGTTACTCCTGCTTGTTAGACATGAATACGAGTTCGGATAAACGACAAGTTATCGTCTATCGTGCAATCTATACCTGTCATTTCATCATCCTCTTTTAACATTCTTTACTACTCCTCTTGGTCCTATCCTATGTGGACTGGGATATCCTTTACTGCTATTTAGCCTTACGGAAGGCCCTCGGTTTCTCTTATATTTAATTATGGAAAGAAGTGAGGGCACCTCCATCTTTTTCTTCTTCTCTTCCTTCAGGGAAAAAACTGAATTGCATACCTTTTTCATTAATTGCCCTACTTCTTTTGAGAAAGCTTTTTGCTGTTTTTTGCTTCTTTTTTGAGCAGAATTCCCTGCTAGTTTCACTAAGCCTACATTACAAAAGAATCTACAGTTGAAGAGATCATCCACCCATATTGTTTCCTATTTAACTAGCACACTAATGCACCTGAGCATCAAGTAAGTATATCAATTAACTGAAAATGAAAATGTAGAAGATCAAACCAAAAAGAAAGCTAGTTCGCAGTAGAACTTACCCAACACCAGGAGGAAATGAGAATGACACGCACATAAGATAAAACCACTCCGACTCCGTCAAGTCCTCCGGAGACAAGGCCGCACAAGGCCGACGTGTCGGCTGATTAGTCTCTCCCGCCGATAATGACTCGTAAAGCTCTCTAAGCTGCTGGCTCCTTTGCAAGGACGACTCCTCCGCACTGACCTCCATTGGTTGCACTGTCTTTCTAGTCTTGATTGCTCCATTGTAATACCCATCTCCCCAAACTAAGATCCTGATCATATATTCATAAATCATCAACGTAAAATATCAGGAAGAAAAACAAAGGTGAGAGGGCACTAATTCTGACTGTTCGGTATAATTTGAAAGATTACCCTTGTTGTGGACAAATTTGCCAAAAGAGACTGTAAGTCCATTGAACTGATTGCACCGCAGCCTGCAACATACTCTGCAAGCGCTTACTGGGTGGCGCAGCCATTATGGCAACTGCGTCCACAACCTGAGCAAAGCTTCAATCTTTTCACTTATTCCAAATTTAGAATCAGTTAAAAGAAACTAAAGAAAAGGAGAAAAGAAAATCATCAGGGAGGTTTCCAAAGACAGGAACTGAATAGTTGTTGGATAACCTAGAGACTATGGCGTTTTCCTATCTGAAAATCAAACCCGCGTAATTCCCCAACTGAGACAGCACAGAAAAGAAGTTGTTGGCAATGCTTTTAAGAAGAGAAGAAGAGATGGTACAGAATAGCAGAGCAGACCTGCGGGTGAGAAATATAAAAGAAAGGTAGATGACTCCGAGGAGATACTGTGAACTGCCCAAGAAAATGGGGTCTTTGTACTCTTGTTCTTAAGACAAAGTGGTTGAAGGGTCGTTAGGATCCATTGCTAGAAATTCTAGAGAAAGAGAAGGATTAGTTAGCTAGCTAGGGTTTATTTTTCCAGTGTATGTGAGAAAATGAGAGAGATAGAGAAGGAACAAGAAATGAAGACAGGTTTTGACTGGTTGTTCTACCAGACAGTATACTCGCAGCTGTCAAATATTGCTAAAGTGCGAACGGAAACTTTGTTAGTTGTGGGCACTTTGGTTGATTATTTTGTTTTTAATTTGGTGACCAGAGGCAGAGAGTGAGACATAGACATATATAATAAGTGAGTTGGTGACTTTTGAGTGAGATTAGGTGATCGAAGACTGAGAGTTGGGAATAGTTACGGTACGGATTCTCATTTTGTATGCATATTACACTTTAGTCCACTGGGTATGGGCTTGAACGAAGAATCATTATACATACATACGTCCCTTTAGTTGCTTTAGACATAGTTCAGGGAAATGTAATTAAGTAACCCGCATGTGCTTTTGCACTTGCATTAAAAGAAGAACAGAGAAGGATATATAGTCGTACGTGTATACAGTTGACTGCCCGGCCACATGTGCTTTTAATTGAGATTCCAATCATTTCCATTTCAACCAATCAAATATCTAACTGGACATGTAAATTAATTGGAGTTCAGCTTCAGATTATTACTATAATTTAATCACCTCAATAAAATAAAATAACTCATCATTTACCATATACATAGACAATTGTGCACAGCTTTCATGTAAAATATCTATTTGAAAAAGAAATATATATCTTGTTGAACTACTCCAACCAACGTCTAATGAAGCTTAGCATGATATCCAATCTCTCCTTCATATATACAATTATGAGACGAACCCACTTTATGTATGTTTGCTTTAATTGAGCAGTTCTGAAAGCAGGTTTGAGTCAAAACTTAATTCTTTGGGTGACTGATCTCTAACACTATTATTTTATGATTGCATCCGTTGTATTATTTTTAATATGATTACTAAACACCTAATTAACGTGACTACTTTGAAGCAGTACTAGTACTACTGCATTTTTATGAAAAGCATATATAATTCTACTCATCTCATTTATAATTCCAAATCCCACAAATTAAAGGATCTATATATATGTTATCTCACTGCAAGATTCTTTAATTAAACTCAAGAAATCGAGACCATCCCCATGATGGCATGGGGTAATTTATTAAAATCACTAATTTTGTCCCAACTTAGTAGAATAATAACAGCTAGCTTGTCCCCCCTACGTGATGGAATTCTGAGAAGGAAGCAAAAGATGAATAAACAAGTAACAGATTCTTCTTCGATCATGCTTGGAATGGTAAGAAGAAAGAAAATGAGACCGAAGTAGGTTATGATTATAAGAAAATATGGACTTCTTAGCTACTACGAAATTTACGAGGGTTTGAGGTTTGACTTCACCAAACTGGTACGTTGGGACTTGGAATGGCAGATAATAGGCATTGTAGTTTGGACCCAGATCCGATTTTGATGGAATGACCGATGACCATCCCTCTTCGAGTGTTGTCCTTGTGCCCACACCCACTTAATTTCTATCTTCTTCGCTTCATTCTCAGTCGTCGAATTGTTGATTGATGATTTATTCTGTCAGCTTCAATAAACACAATAACCATTCATTTCTTAATAAAGTCAAGTTATAAACATGCATGCCTGATCTTCTGCATTCTGATCGTGCTAGGTACAATTACGATACATACATATATATATATATGTATACATATATGTATACATATATATATATATATAATGACGACAAATGTGTATAAAATATGATTTTAATAAATTAAATTATAGGTGAACGAATTGATCCAATTGAAGAATATCGGGAGCTAGCCTCCGTCTTCAATTGAATTATCTTAATTTGGAGAGCAAACTTAAAAACTTTATCGAGAAAGCAGAGGTGGTCGTGGTCCATGAAACAAAATTATTCTGCATTATCAGGTTCCATTTCGGATTATAACAGGGACACCAAAATACTTACGATTAATTACCAAAATTTTGCATGGAATAACTTTATAATAAGGATGGAATGTGAAATTTATTAAATTATTATTTGCTTGCATCAAATATAAAATATAAACTATTACTAAAAATTAATTTAATGTTAAATATAAAATTACAATAACTCTTTATACAATTTATGACAATTCATTATAATCAGTGAAATCTCAATTCAAAATAATTTGATGGTAAAGTTTGAAATATATAAAAATTTCAAAAAAATTCTAATTCCACCTATACTTATAAATAAGTTTTAGTTATCTTACTTTAAAATTATTATATAATAGTTATTTTGAATTAGCTCATAGATATATACAAGTTTTATCAAAATTAGAAAATTTTATACTATTTTACTTCATTTAATTTTTATTAGATTTCATTATCACACAATTATGTTTTACTTTAAAATTTTATTTATTTGATAAATCACTAAATATTTGCTTCATATAAAGATATGAGCCTATATACATAATTTAAAATTGAATATTTAATAATAGACAAAAATTAAGTTTGAAATGAACCTTAAAAATTTCTGTTAGATATAAATTGAATTTTTTTTTAAAAAAAAGACATATATCTTGTCTACTAGGAAGTGTAAAACTTAGGTAATAGTTTTGGTTCTGCCTGATTTTGATGAGGCTAAACGTTATTGTTTGGATCCATGAGATTGTCGTCTTGAATGAGAGAGTACCTGCAAAACAGAACAAGACACGTCGGGGATTGATAACCGACAGACCCCTCTGACACTCAAGTTAGTCTTTTAGGTGAGGGTTTGATAGCTATGAACAGAGAAGCTAGGGTTCTGATCACGTACCCGTATCATGGCAAA
>JANZLF010000004.1:12019121-12030293 GCA_026546835.1 Erythroxylum foetidum | reverse complement strand
CGTGGATACCTTTAGAGATAGTCTCTATTGGCTATTTAGGTTTGAGTTTTCATACAGACACATGGATCCTGGCTTTCCGGAAGGTCCCGGTAACAAAAATTTTTGTTTTCCGCACCCCGTGTATATGATACATGGACCGGGATTTTCCTACAATAATGACCGACAGGACCCTTGGAGACTCTTTGCCTAAACAGCCTGGCCATGGTATTAAACCTGTTTTTCAAAAAGCACCGAAGGATACTAAATATTTGGCTCTGCCTAATCGCAAAAACATGGAGACATTTATGAAATCAAAGCAAATTAAGAAGGCTGATGGTAGACCTATTTTTCTCAGAAATGACGGAAGGGCTGGCCCTTCCTCATTGTTGACATGATCTTCTTATGTTGGAATGTCTGAGGGCTGCACAAACCTTTGAGGCAACACAGTGTTCATCTACTAACTAGACAACACCATTGTCGATTTCTTTATCTTTTGGAAACTAAACTTGATGTGGGTGGTTTCGATAAATTCATACAAAACAAATTCCCTGGCTGGGAATTTCGTCATAATTTTCTACAAATTCAAGGGGGCCGAATGGTGGTAGCTTGGGATCCTCTTTTTTATACTTGTAACATTCTTGCTATAGGTGAACAGCTCATACACTGTAAGCTCAGTAGTAAAATTACCAAAGAAAAAATTCTGGTTTCGTGCATTTATGGCTTATATAATGTACCTCATCGGCGAGTTCTTTGGCATTATCTTTTAGGGCTGAATGTGAATCCACAGATTCTTTGGCTACTCATTGGAGATTTCAATTGTGTCTGCTTTCCAAATGAAAGATGAGGAGGTCGTACCCCTTCCGCCTATTTCCTTAAGGATCTTCAAGACTTTTGGATGGCTTTAAGTTTAGAAGATGCTCCTTCTAAAGGTGAATTCTTTACTTGACATAACAACCAATGGATGGCCAAATTAGACCGCATACTCCTCAATCCAGCTTGGAATGGCTGAGATATATTCTGTTTTGCTACCTTTCTCCCGATGATGGCTGATTCGGATCACTATCCGATACTCATTGACTTTCATCAACACCAGAATCGTGGTATGAAACCATTCAAATTTTTTAATATGTGGATTTCTCACCCCCTTTTTCAGGACACTGTGGTTGATCATTGGAGCATGGTCATTCATGGCACTGCTCAATTTTCATTATGCACTAAACCGAAAGCACTTAAAGCTCCTTTAAAAGTTTTAAACCGATAGGCTTTTGGGCACATCACAAATAACGTACAAGTAGCACAGGAAGACTTGCAGCGTGTTTATCAGGCCCTACTTCAATCCCCAGATAATGAGAATTTGCAAACTTTGGTTAATCTTAAGCGGAAGCAAACCCAATTTCTCCAAGATGCCGAAAGGCATTTTTTTCAACAAAAGACAAAGAGTACTCATTTATTGGAGGCTGATTGGAGCACTAGATACTTTCACTCCTTAGTCCGAAAGAGAGTCAAACATAACACAATTACCCATCTTCTGGCTGATGATGGATCTGAAACTTCATCAATGGATGACGTTATTACTCGACTCCTTCAGTATTACACTACTCTCTTGGGCTCACCATCCCCAAGAAAACCATCGGATGCACAGGTGATCCATCATGGTCCCATTCTTGATTCTTCTGCTTATGCTCCTTTGGTTGCCCCTATTACTTTGGCTGAAATTAAACAGACTGTCTTTGATATTGGTGATGACAAAGCACCAAGCTTGGATGGATATACGGCTGCTTTCTTTAACAAGCAATGGACTCGGGTTGTGATGGATGTTGTGCAGGTTGTGCAGGAATTTTTCAAAAGTGGATGCTTACTTAAGCAACTAAATCACACTATCCTCACACTCATACCTAAAACAAGATCTTCACCATGGGTTTCCGATTTTAGGCCGATTGCTTGCCTTAATGTTGTCTACAAGATCATCACTAAAATACTAGCAGCACGATTAACCACGGTGGTGGGACAGCTAGTTAATCCAGATGAAGTAGGTTTCATTCCGAGGTGGAACATTTGGACAATGTTTTTCTTGCACAGAAACTTGTGAGGGGTTATGGTCGAAAACATATTTCCCCCAGATGTATGCTGAAGATCAAAATTACCAAGGCCTATGACACGGTCTCTTAGGATTTTTTTAGCTGAAATGTTACATACATTAAATTTCCCTCTGAAATTTATTGGGTGGATTATGGAATGTGTTTCTACTTCCTCCTTTTCACTCATGGTTAATGGTACTTTACATGGTATGTTCAAAGGACAGCGTGGACTACGTCAAGGTGACCCAATGTCCCCACTACTTTTCTTGCTCTGCTTGGAATATATTTCCCGGACCTTAAAAAGGAACATGACAAGTACTTCCTTCCATTATCATCTAAAATGTCATCAGCTCGCAATTACCCATTTTGCTTTTGCGGATGATCTTATGCTCCTCTCTAGGGGTGACTTGCCCTCCATACAAATTCTACTGGATAGTTTAAGAGCTACAGGATGTGGCTGGGCTGCATGTAAATCTGATCAAATCTAACATTTATCTTGCAAGTGTTTGGGGCTGGGAGCGCAATACTATATTACAGCCAGTGGATTTCCCTCCTGGTGAATTTCCAGTAAGATATTTGGGATTCCCTCCTGGTAATAACTTGTCCTATACTGGCCGATGTGAACTGATTAATTCAGTAATTCAGGGGGTTCTCTCTTTCTGGCTTCAGGCTTTCCCACTCCCCACTGTTATTATTGATAAAATTACCTCCCTTTATCGACTTTTCTTATAGGGGTAAACGTTTCAAAGTGGCATGGGATCACATTTGTTTACCTAAAAAAGAGTGAGGTTTGGGTCTTAAGCACTGTAAAGTTTGGAATTCTGCTTTGTTAGCCAAAACCCTATGGAATATCCATGCGGAAGCGGATTCTTTGTGGTTTCGCTGGATTCATGTCATATATCTATGAGGTACTTCAATATGGGAATGATAAGTTTGACCTCGTGACTCCACTTTAATGAAAAAACTTGTTGCCATCCGTGACACATTGATCAATACACTGGGGGGTACCCCTACGGCAGTTGGAGTGTTGCAGTAGAGTTGTGTAAATGGTATTTTATCTTCTCACACTATCTATGAAATTTTGCACACAAAGCAACCAAGCCAGCCATGGATGTCTTTTATTTGGAAACGATATATTCCTCCTAAATACTCTTTTATTGCTTGGCTTGCTTTACGGAATCGACTTCCCACAAAGGACAACCTCATGTTTTTAGAGATGGATCACACTTGTATTCTATATGGTCTTGAACCAGAAACCGTTGGCCACATCTTTTTCTCCTGTAGTTTCACAAAAGATGTATGGGCTGCAATTCGTATATGGTTGGGTTTAAATAGAGAAATGTCCTCTCTTTTGCGAGCTATTAAATGGATCCGCTTGGAATATCATGGCAGACTAATCCGATGCAAAGCTACAAGGTTAGGATTTCTCTGCACTATATATATTATCTAGAAGACCCACAATGAGATACAATTGGCTGATGCAACATTTACTCGTGTTGATGTTGTGGCAATGATTAAAACCGTGGTCTATAAGTTGCTTTATAAATTATATCCCCCGGAATTAATCACTTTTTGATTTCTATCACTGGATCCACTTTCGTATTCCTGCTCCTGCTATGTATTTTCGATACTTACTTAGGTCCTGCTGGACTTTTTGTTTCTCTTCTCCTTTTGCTGGACGATACATGGCCATACAAAGTCCTCCATATGCAGATCCCCACCATGCGCCAACAAATATACAACTGACGTGGATTGAAGGAGCTAACGTCTTCGTTCCTTTTGGCCAATCTCTCATTTTATTATGTTATTTTTCTGTTACTCTTCGTATAAGGTGTGAGATACGTACCTTTATTGGATTCCATTGAATGTAACAGAATTCTAGGCATTGTCCTTATTTAACTATGGATGTACGGGGACTAATGGGATTTTTCTAGTCATGTTTCTGCTGATTGGGGTATGCCCCATAATCGATTGTATATAACCCTTTTTGATAAATACAATTTACATTTTATAAAAAAAGTCACATTGCGTGACTTTTTTTTTAATGCCATGAAAATGTCACGAAATGTCACGTTGCGTGACGTTTTTTGAAAATGTCACATTGCACGACGTTTTTTTTCAAACGTCATGAAAATCATAAAATGTCACATTGCGCGAGGTTTTTTGGAAAAGTCATGAAAATGTCACATTGCACGACGCTTTTTAGAAAGATCATGAAATGTCACAAAATCTCACATTGTGCGACGTTTTTCAGAAAAGTCGTGAAAATGTCACAAAAAGTCACATTGAGGGTTGTTTTTTGGAAACGTCATGAAAATCTCACGAAAAGTCACATTACGAAACTTTTTTTAGAAACGTCATGAAAATGTCACGAAATGTCACATTGCACGACATTTTTTGGAAACGTCAAGAAAATGTCACATTGGGCGACTTTTTTTGTAAATATCATGAAAATGTCACGAAAAGTCACAATAAAAGACGTTTTTTGGAAACGTCAAGAAAATGTTACAAAATGTCACATTGCGCGACGATTTTTGGAATGTCATGAAAATGTCACGGAATGTCCCATTGCGCGACGTTTCTTTGAAAAATCATGAAAATATCACAAAATGTCACATTGCGTGACGTCTTTTTTAAACGTTATGAAAATGTCACGAAAAGTCAAAATTGGAAACGTTATGAAAATGTCACGAAAAGACATATTGCGCGATGTTTTTTGAAAATGTCATCAAAATATCACAAAAAGTCACATTGCGCAACGTTTTTTTGAAAACGTCATGAAAATCACAAAATGTCACATTACGCGACACTTTTTCGAAACGTCATGAAAATGTCACATTGCGCGATGTTTTTTAAAAAGGTCATGAAAATGTCACGAAATGTCACATTGCGCGATGTTTTTGGAAAAACCGTGAAAATGTCACAGAAAATAACATTGTGCGATGTTTTTTGCAAACGCCATGAAAATCCCATAAAAAGTCATTGCATGCCGTTTTTAGAAAGCGTCATGAAAATGTCACAAAAGGTCGCATTGCGCGATCTTTTTTAGAAACGTCATGAAAATGTCATGAAAACTCAAATTGCACGACGTTTTTTGGAAACGTCATGAAAATGTCACGAAAAGTAACATTCCATGATGTTTTTTGAAAACGTAAGAAAAATGTAATGAAATGTCACTTTGCGCGATGTTTTTTAGAAATGTCATGAAAATGTCACGAAATATCACATTGCACGACCTTTTTTGGAAACATCATGAAAATGTCACGAAAAGTCACATTACGAGATGTTTTTTGGAAACGTTAAGAAAATGCCACAAAATGTTACATTGCGTAACGTTTTTTGGAATGTGATGAAAATGTCACGAAATTTCACAATGGGCGACGTTTTTTGGAAACATCATGAAAATGTCACGAAAAGTCACATTGGGAGACTTTTTTGGAAATGTCATGAAAATGTTACAAAAAGTCATATTGCGCGACGTTTTTGGAAACGTCATGAAAATCACAAAATGTCACATTGCGCGACCTTTTTTGGAGATGTCATAAAAATGTCACAAAAAGTCACATTACGAGACATTTTTTGGAAACGTCATGAAAATATCACGAAATGTCACATTGCGCAATTTTTTGTTTAAACGTCATCAAAATATCACGAAAAGTCAAATTGCGCGACGTTTTTTAAAAACGTCAAGAAAATGTCACGAAAAGTCACATTGTGTGATGTTTTTTGGAAATGTCATGTAAATCATAAAATGTCACATTGCGCAACGTTTTTTGGAAACGTTATGAAATGTCACATTGCGCGACATTTTTTGGAAAGGTCATGAAAATGTCACGAAAAGTCACATTGCGCGACGTTTTTTGGAAACATCATGAAAATGTCACAAATAGTCAAATTGCACAACGTTTTTTTAATGTCATGAAAATGTCACAAAAAGTCACATTGCGCGATGTTTTTTGGAAACATCATGAAAAAGTCATGAAATGTAACATCGCGCGACATTGTTTGGAAGTGTCATGAAAATCTCACAAAAAGCCACAATGCGTGCCTTTTTTTGAAAACATCATAAAAATGTCACAAAATGTAACATTGCGCGATGTTTTTTAGAAACTTCATGAAAATGTCACGAAATCTCACATTGCGCAACGTTTTTTGGAAACGTCATGAAAATGTCACAAAAAAACAAATTGCGCGTCGTTTTTTGAAAAGGTTATGAAAATGTCACGAAAAGTCACATTGCGTAATGTTTTTTGAAAACGTCATGAAATGTCACATTGCGCGACATTTTTTGGAAATGTCATGAAAATGTAACATTGCGTGACGTTTTTTTTAAACGTCATTAAAATGTCAACAAAAGTAAAATTGCACGCGTTCTTTGGAATGTCAAGAAAATGTCACGAAATATCACATGGCATGACCTTTTTTGGAAACATCGTGAAAATGTCATGAAAAGTCATATAACGAGATGTTTTTTGGAAACGTTAAGAAAATGTCACAAAATGCCACATTGCATGACATTTTTTGGAATGTCATGAAAATGTCACATTGGGCGACGTTTTTTGGAAACTTCATGAAAATATCATGAAAAGTCACATTGGGCGACGTTTCTTGGAAATGCCATGAAAATGCCACAAAAACTCACATTGCGCAACGTTTTTTGGAAACGTCATGAAAATCAAAAAATGTCACATTGCGCGACCTTTTTTGGAAACGTCATGAAAATGTCACGAAAAGTCACATTACGAGATGTTTTCTGGAAACGTCATGAAAATGTCATGAAATATCACATTGCGTGACGTTTTTTTTACACGTCATGAAAATGTCAGGAAAAGTAAAATTGCGCGACGTTCTTTGGAATGTTATGAAAATGTCACGCAATCTCACATTGCGCGACGTTTTTTTGAAAAGTCATGAAAATGTCACGAAATGTCACATTGCGCGATTTTTTGCTTAAACGTCATGAAAACGTCACGAAAAGTCATATTGCGCGATGTTTTTTGAAAACGTCATGAAAATGTCACTAAATGTCACATTGCATGACCTTTTTTGGAAATGTTGTGAAAATCACGAAATGTCACATTACGTGACGTTTTTTAGAAGCGTCATGAAAATGTAACGAAATGTCATATTGCCCAACGTTTTTTGGAAACGTCATGAAAATTTCACAAAAAGTCAAATTGCACGACGTTTTTTTAAACGTCATGAAAATATCACAAAAAATTACATTGCGTGAAGTTTTGTGGAAAGATCATGAAAATGTCATGAAAAGTCACATTGCACAACGTTTTTTGGAAACGATATGAAAATGTCACAAAAAGGCAAATTGCGCTACGTTTTTTGGAAACATCATGAAAATCACAAAATGTGACATTACGCGATGTTTTTTGGAAACAACATGAAAAGTCACATTGCGTGACGTTTTTTCGAAACGTCATGAAAATGCCACAAAAGGTCAAATTGAGCGACGATTTTTTAACATCATGAAAATGTCACGAAAAGTCACATTGTGCGACGTTTTTTGAAAATGTCATGAAATGTCACATTGCGTGACATTGTTTGGAAAGGTCATAAAAAAGTCACGAAATGTCACATTGGCTGACGTTTTTTATAAATGTCATGAAAATGTCACGAAAAGTCACATTGCATGATGTTTTTTGGAAACGTCATGAGAATGTCACAAAATGTTACATTGCGCGATATTTTTTTGAAACATCATGAAAACGTCTTGAAAAGTAACATTGCGCGGCGATTTTTGAAATTATCATGAAAATGTCACGAAAAGTCACATTGCGCGATCTTTTTTTGGAAACACCATGAAAATCACAAAATGTCACATTGCGTGACCTTTTTTGGAAACGTCATGAAAATGTCACGAAAAATCACGTCGCGTGACATTTTTTTAACATCATGAAAATGTCATGAAAAGTAACATTGCGTGACATTTTTTGGAAACGTTATGAAAATCACAAAATATCACGTTGTATGATTTTTTTTAAACGTCATGAAAATGTAACGAAAAATCACATTGCAAACATCTTACATATGTCACGAAATGTCGCATTATGCGATGTTTTTTGGAAATGACATGAAAATGTCATGAAATGTCACATTGTGCGATGTTTTTTTGAAACATCATGAAAATGTCACAAAATGTGACACTGCGCGACGCTATTTGAAACGTCATGAAAATGTCACGAAATGTCATATTGGGCGACCTTTTTTTTAAAGGTCATGAAAATGTCACGAAAACTCACATTGCACAACGATTTTTTGAAATGTCATGAAAATGTCACAAAAAGTAATATTGCCCAACAATTTTTGGAAAGGTCATGAAAATGTCACAAAATGTCACCTTGTGCGATGTTTTTTGGAAACGTCATGAAAATGTAACGAAAATTCACATTGCGCGACATTTTTTGGAAACATCATGAAAATGTCACGAAAAGTCAAATTGCTTGGCGATTTTTGGAAATGCCATGAAAATGTCACGAAAAGTTACATTGTGTGATGATTGATGAAAATCTCACGTGAATGCCACGAAAAGTAACAGTGCACAATTTTTTTGAAAATGTCACGAAAAGTCACATTGTGCGACGTTTTTTTTGAACGTCATGAAAATCACGAAAAATCATATTGCGAGACGTTTTTTGGAAATGTCATGAAAATGTCACAAAAAGTCACATTGCACGACGTTTTATGAAAACATCATAAAAATGTCACGAAAAGTCACATTGCGCGACGTTTTTTTAGAAACGTCATGAAAATCACAAAACGTTATATGGCGCGATGCTTTTTGGAAATGTCACAAAAATTTCACATTGCGCGACATTTTTTAGAAAGGTTATGAAATGTCACGAAAAGTCACATTGCATGATGTTTTTTAGAAACGCCATGAAAATCTCACGAAAAGTGACATTGCACGACGTTTTTTTTAACGTCATGAAAATATCACGAAAAGTCACATTGTGCGATATTTTTTGGAAACGTTACGAAAATCACAAAATATTACGTTGTACGATGTTTTTTTAAACGTCATGAAAATGTAATGAAAAATCACATTGCAGGATGTTTTTGGAAACATCTTGTATATGTCACGAAATGTCGCATTGCGCGATGTTTTTTGGAAACGACATGAAAATGTCACGAAATGTCACATTGCGCGATGTTTTTTTAAAACGTCATGAAAATGTCACAAAAGGTCACATTGCGCGACGTTGTTTGAAAATGTCATGAAAATGTCATGAAATGTCATATTGCGCGACCTTTTTTAGAAAGATCATGAAAATGTCACGAAAACTCACATTGCAAGACATTTTATGGAAATGTCATGAAAATGTTACAAAAAGTAACATTGCCCAACAGTTTTTGGAAAGGTCCTGAAAGTCTCACCTTGCGCGATTTTCTCTGGAAACTTCATGAAAATGTAACAAAAATTCACATTGCACGACATTTTTTGGAAACGTCATGAAAATGTCAAGAAAAGTCAAATTGCGCAACGTTTTTTGGAAATGCCATGAAAATGTCACGAAAAGTAACATTGTGTAATGTTTTATGAAAATCTCTCAAGAATGCCACGAAAATGTCACGAAAAGTCACATTGCATGATGTTTTTTTAACGTCATGAAAATCACGATAATTCACATTGCGCGGCGTTTTTTGGAAATGTCATGAAAATTTCAGAAAAAGTCACATTGCATGAAGTTTTTGGAAAACATCAAAAAATGTCACGACAAGTCACATTGCGCAACATTTTATGAAAATGTCGGGAAAATGTCACGAAAAGTCACATTGCGCGACGTTTTTGTGAACGTCACGAAAATCACGATAAATCACATTGTGTGAAGTTTTTTGGAATCGTCATAAAAATGTCACAAAAAGTCATATTGCGCGACGTTTTTTTGAAAACGTCATGAAAATCACAAAATGTCACATTGAGCGAGGCTTTTTGGAAAAGTCACGAAAATGTCACATTCCGTGACATTTTTTAGAAAGGTCATGAAATGTCACAAAAAATGTCGCATTGCGCGACGTTTTTTGGAAACGTCATGAAAATGTCACGAAAACTCACATTGCGCGACATTTTTTGAAAACGTCATGAAAATGTCACGAAATGTCGCATTGCTCGTTTTTTAGAAACGTCATGAAAATGTCACAAAAACTCACATTGCGTGACATTTTTTGAAAACGTCATGAAAATGTCACGAAAAGTCAAATTGCGCGAGGTTTTTTTAAACGTCATAAAATATCTCAAAAAGTCACATTGTGCGATATTTTTTAAAAACGTCTTCAAAATGTCAGGAAATGCCACATTGTGTGACGCTTGCTTTAAACGTCATGAAAATGTCACGAAAAGTCAAATTGCGCAACGTTTCTTTTAAAAGTCATAAAAATGTCACGAAAAGTCAAATTGCACGACATTTTTTTGAAAAGTCATGAAAATGTCATATTGTGCGACATTTTTTTTAAACATCATGAAAATGTCACGAAAAGTGAAATTTCGCGATGTTTTTTTAAACGTCATGAAAAAGTCACGAAATGTCACATTGCATGACATTTTTTGAAAAAGTAATGAAAATGTCACGACAATTCACGTTGCGCGATGTTTTTTTAACGTCATGAAAATGTCACGAAAAGTCACATTATGCGACATTTTTTAGAAACGTTATGAAAATCACAAAATATCAAGTTGTACGATGTTTTTTTAAACGTCATGAAAATGTAACAAAAAATCACATTGCGAGAAGTTTTTGGAAATATCTTGCATATGTCACGAAATGTCGCATTGCGAGATGTTTTTTGGAAACGACATGAAAATGTCATGAAATGTCACATTGTGCGATGTTTTTTTAAAACGTCATGAAAATGTCACATTGCTCGACGTTGTTTGAAAACGTCATGAAAATGTCACAAAATTGTTGGATCGCGTACGGTCCGAGTATTCACAATACACTGCGGAAAAGACCATACAAAAATATCTCGTATAATCGAAAACACATAAGATTAATGAAAATACCTTATTTTCGTGAGTGGATTGCTTCTTTTCAGATTCCAAGACACTGCAAATCGCTAATGCCCTCTACCGGTATCCACACGAGCATGCACGATCCGGGCTGCG
>JANZLF010000004.1:11886635-11898321 GCA_026546835.1 Erythroxylum foetidum | reverse complement strand
AATAATAATAATAATAATAATAATAATAATAATAATAATAATAATAATAATAATAATAATAATAACAACAACAACAATAACAACAATAATATTAATTAATTAATTAATTAATAATAAGGAATTTAATAATAATAATAATAACAATAATAAAATATAAGTACCAATCCTTTCCTAGTGAATTCAGATGATAATGAAATTTGGTGGAGAGGGACAATCCGTAAGGAGCTTGTGGTTCAAATTTCAAGTTAATTGGAGGTTCGAAGAAGGAGTTATGGTGAAAATAGTGAAGAGTGTTGAAAGCTGTCAAACAGCAGTGCACCTTCTCTATCACGATCGTGCAACTTCCTGTTGTTTTCTCTCTGTCATGATTGTACTTCACGATCGATGCAACTCCCTGAAGTTTCCTGTCTGTCATTATTATGCTTGTGCATAATTGTACACTACAATCCAGCTTTTCTCAAAACAAATTTTGGATCAATCTTGCGTGGCCATTTTGACAAAAAAATGAGGTATTTAGGCAATACATTCTTCTTAAAAAATGTTCCTTTATATTTAAGTTTCTAATGACACCAATTTCATACAGTTTGGTAGTATTATGCAAGTTATACCTAAAATACTACTAATTGTTCCCAAACTGCGAGAGCACACTGTACTCAAATTCAAGCCAAATTTTCAAACCCTTAAAGACATAATTAAAATTGATTCCTTCATGAAAAATATATCCATTTGTCTCTAGTTTAATCTAAACTTAAAACCATCCTATTTGGATATGTACAGATCAAGATATCGCTAAAATACAGATATATGTTCTGTGAAAATACTCCATCAAGCATATTCCAGCTCACTTCATCATCATTTTCATCCTAGTTCATCTCTTTTGCTTAATCTATCATTTCTAACTTATGTCCTTATTATCTCCTCTTCATTCCTACTTCCATTTCAAGTCAATTTCAATACAAAATCATCCATACTACAACTCATTGACTATTATTTATCATTTACACAAAAACAGAACATGATGTACTACTTGTTCATCAACTTCCAGCACACTTCAAACACCATTTTCACAATCAATCCATCACTAAATAATTATTATAAATGCTTCTATTAAACAACTCACGAATAACATTAACATAATAAAATTTAGAACCTAAATCTCTTTATGTTTACGGCCATGTTAAAGCATATATGAAGCTCCATGTTCATGGTCATCAAATCTCAAACCATTCATCATATTGGATTCATTTGCAACTACCCATAAAGAGCAAAGTATAACTTACTTGATAAAATATAATAATAAGTAGGAAATTAATAATAATAATAAGTAGAAATGCCACATATCATTTGCTTGGATTAGTTTTAATGGCGACATAAATGGTATAACAATGTCATCCCCGACAAAAAATAGAGGATTGATGTTCGTTTTTTTTCCATACCATTATAAGAAGTTTTATGATAACCTCAATAATTAAACATTTCGCATTTTGGCACAAAAATATTTTTTAACATAAGGATTCATCATTTATAGACAATACATAATCAACAAAATATATAAAAGTTACATGATATTGAGCATAAGAAAGAAATTGTCAATTCTCAGTAGGAAACAAAATATGCAACTTGTTGATAAAGATGCACAAATTAACTTAAATACTATACTTTCTTTTCACTTTGTATTACAAAATATGCCTCCTGCACATAGAGTTAGACAATCACATGTCTCAACAAAACTACCTATATTTGCACTATCGTAGTTAAAATTACCGTTTTGTCGTGGGTTATTTATCATCACATCGCTCACACCATGTGGTTGTTGTGCCTATAAGAATCATAAAAAATAGTATCAATAGTGAATTGTGGATAAGTTACTAAACATAAAGTCATTAGTAATAGTATTCTACCATAAGATAAATACCAACTAGGAGTAGGTAATGTCCATAGAAAATGGAACACCCTCAATAAAATTTTTTTGACTTGAATTAGAAGAGACAACATATCATCAACAACGTTAAAAGAGTATATAATTAAAATGCTTGAGTAATTGTTAAAACGTTGAATCTTTTTTATTAAAAAGTACACATGTAAGGGACATGGAATTCAATAAAAAATTTGCAAATAGAACATCAAGATTAACTGAGTCTGAACTTTTTTTGTTGATTTCCTTTTATTCATAGCGTTCTCCAAGCCATCCCTCAATATCTTACATAAAATAGTTTTCTTCTTGATTTTGATTCGTTTAATTCCAATACTGTTCTTTTAATGAATTTCAATCCCATTTTGGTTCAAGTGATCTGTTATAACACTTTAATATTAAACCATCTCTTCACCTTATAATTTAACAATGGAGCTTGCAATCGACTGTTGGATAGTTGATCCATTAGCTTATAGTCTAGCATCGACAATTTCCAACATCTGAAAAATACAATCTTTAACAATTTTATATGACGTTTGTGTTTTTTTTGACAAATTATTAAGCATTTTATTTAAATTTAATATGATAAAACAGAAATCAATGTCAATAGACTTATAGGTTGGGTTCAACTTTTATTTTCTTATAATAGATGGAATTTGAAATTGAAATTAAACTTATTAAGGATTTTAAATTTTTTGTACGGTAGTTGAACTTTAGTTAAACTTAGTCCAGCCCATCCCATGTATGTGTCTAATTGTCACTGTAACAACATATTCACTACTATAATTGTTATCACCACAGATTCTCCTACATGCTTAAGCAAAACAAATGAAAAATATATGCAATCACAGTCAAAATATAGGATTGAAAGAAAAATTGTAGTAAAAAACCAAAAATGAAAAGATGCAAAGAAAGGAGAAGGACCAAAATTTTTTTAATGAAGAAGTTAAATCAAAAGGAGATAACAAAAAAGAAAAAAAAATGGGAGTGGAGCTTAGTTGTGCAGGTAAGAAAAATAACAAATATGTTAACATTGATATTAAATAATTTTAAACACTATATTATATTTAAGTTTAAATATAACATTGAAAGGAAGAAAAATGTTTTAAAAAGACTCTGTTCCAGTCACAACCAAGAAGACTCAAGTAATCAAAACTATCAATCAGTAAGGTGATTAATTTGCAGCCACTCCGGTCAGTAAATCATGTAAGGTCCCTTTACATACAAATCAATTAGCGATGTAAATGTCCAAGACTTTTTATTACTAGGAGAACCAATCATTTTTGTCCCAAAAGGTGGATCGCCAATTCCAGGTGCCCCTATATTCCGACCCGACAGAATAACAAAAGAAAACCAATCACTCTGTGTATGGGTATGGTTAGTTAACCAATTCTTATTTTATTTTATTAGCATATTTTTATAAGAATGTGTAATTAAAATTGAGTGAGCGTTGGAGAGGTAAATTTTGGAAACAAGTGTGGGGTGTACTATACGCCAGTTGTTTGGATCATAGCGGTCTGCTAAACTACTAACAGCGTCGTCCGTCCGTACAACTAAACACAACGCGTGGTGCTGGTCTGGAGGTCTCAGGCTGTTTTCTTTTTCTCTGCCTCTCACTTCCCACCACACATCCCTTCTAAGCTTTTAGTCATCTTCCCTCTTGTAAGCATATGCGTTCATGCTTACTTTTGTCTCCGGGGACTTAAACACGGATTTTAATAAAGATTTCCGCTTTTTGGCTTGCCTTCTGAACTTCCATAATGTGTTTATGTGTGTGTTCTAGCGTTACGAGCAACGAACTATGATTCTTTAGTATTTATTGTGACTGCTACTCTAAGACGTTCTGCTGATCGGACTCTGAAACTTTCTCTTCACTGCGTGCTCTGGATGCAGTGTAGATTCCGCAAGTTCTTGTGTTTGATCAGCCTCAATAACGTGTTTCTGTTGCTTATATTCCTTTCCCTGGAAAGGAATTTCATCTATTGCAACTTTTAGCTGAAAATGGAATGACAAATTGATTTCGTACTTTCAGTATATTACGTAATGCGGAATGTGCCATTTATTACTCTTTTGTGTTGTTTAATCATGCGACAGTTCTTTTTTTGGCAGAGTATGGAAGGAGAAAGCAGCTATAACAACCCTGAAAGGCTGTTGCCCTCCGATTTCAGAGGGATATTGAATGATGTTTCATACATCGCTGGAAATGATCAAAGAATGTTTTTTACAACGAACAACAGTGAAAGCCATAATCTTGCTTGGTCTTTACCTCCATGTTTTGGTTGCCCAGTGAGCTATTATGAGTTTCTCGCGGAGAACTCGACATTTCTTGAAACTGGCTCTCCATCTGACGCACTGAGAGGCATTAGTCCTATTGGGCCCATGCCTGATGTTAAAGGGGTCTCTGATTGTCAAAGGGAATTATTGAGCAACAGCCTATGGAATCCTTCTGGTTTTAAGACTTCTGATTGCTTCTGCGATATGGATGCTTACGCGTTGAAGCCAGATGTCCATATGCTCAATTGTGACATTGCTGAAGCTTCAGTAAATGTAAAAATTTTGACTTTGATCATTAATGACGATATATTTTGATATATATAAATTAACCCTAAGGAATTACGATTTCCAGAGTATAAATAATTACTTGCTAAGTCTATTTGGTTTCAGTATGTTCACTAAAAAATCCCTAGTCTAATTTGCTTTTCTGTTCTCATAGGTAAGATGCTCAATACCACATAATGAAGGAGAACCGCAGAGCAATCGGTTGAGTTCACAGCATGAGATCCAGGTCAAGTTCTTTGCTTCGTTACTCCATTTTGAATTTACGTCTCTTCCAAGTTTTTGTTTTTTGTTTTTGGTCTCTAAAAACGACTTAAATTGCTGTTTTATACCGACTGCAGACTCATAGTTCTCGGATGCACCATCTAAGCAAAGACATTGGTGATCTTCCACAGGTTCATCTTCATCCTAGTGTTACGGCTGCTCCATCTGCTTATATCTCCAACCCGTCAAAATACAAAGCTTTCAAACGTGATCGTGTAAGTGGAAAACTTTTTCCAAATGCTTGACATATATAATGGTGATACCCTAAAACTAAGCAGAGCAGACTTAATGGCATGTACTAAGGTTTTGGAAAAAAGATAATACGTTGGCTGAGCTTTTCATGTTCATTCTTGCTCTGGTATATTACGATCTATGAGATTCTATTTCATATTCAGGAACGAAGGATTCGAATTGCTGAAGGACTCAGGGCACTGAAAGGGCTTCTCCCCCATCCTGTTGAAGTAGGTGCTTGCCTAAAGATTTCATTTTACATGCAATGCATCTCAATACGATTTCATACAACTTCTCATCACTAAATGTTAAGCCATACTGTACATGAATGCTGAGGGAAACCTTAAACCATTATATATGGTGAATACTTGAGATTAACTAGGGCTATTTTTGGTTTTATTTTTCTTTTTTTGAAGGGAGGTCAAGCAGCAGTTCTGAACAATATTATTGACTACATCAAATATCTGCAGTGTCAGATGAAGGTAGTTCCTCCTAGCGTGCTTAAAGCACCATTGCTACATGTGCTGATGTGCATATGCAACTATAGTTTAACCACTACTAGAACTAGAATGTTGGACATTTGGCCGGGAACTAACTGCATCCCATCATCTTTGCTCAATTAATCTAAACCATTTAAAGCATACATTTCAATGCGGTTGGGACAGATTATAAGGTAACAGATGATGTATTTTGCTTGTCGCGTCATGGAAGATTGGGTCAGATCCTCTGGCCTCCCTATCTTGTCCTTACCCTGTCTCTTTTCATCTAAGTCATTCATTTATGTAAGACCCATCAAAATAGATGACTCAGATAAAGAGAGACCGGGTAGGGACAAAATAAGGTGGCCAGAGGAACTCACGCCATGGAAGATTTGGTATTTCATTATTGTTCAATGGAAGTTATGTGAAGTTGACTTGAGAGATCCGGCATCTAGAAAAAGAAGAAAAAGGGCATATCAACATTCTTAATTATACTTCTGCAGGAACTAACTCAGAGCAGATTGGGAGGTGTGCCAACTTCTGCTGCTTTATTTTCCTTGGAGGTATGACCCATCCCTCCCCCAGCAACTAACACTGTTCACAATTTGAATCCTAACAGTCAACCAGTTTCCTCGGATCACATTTGCAGGGTTACGGTCACTATCTTGTACATGAGCAGATGACGAAAGAATCCCTTGAAAACATGGTTGGAAAGTTGCTAGAACTAAATCCATCAGCTGCATCCAATTTGCTTTTGACCAAAGGCTTGGTCCTGATGCCCACGGCTTCGGCTGACACGCTACATGAAACTCCAAGCCATTGCCCACACCTTCACTGACTTGCTTAACTAAGCATTGCTCCATTTTTGTTCCAACTTTGGCGTCAATTTCCTTTCAGTTCTTTATTCCTTTTTCTTCAAATAGTTTTCTTATCATTTAGCTAAGCTCACTTGGGATAGGCATTTACTGGTACTTTGGAAGCATAGCATTATGTTAGGGAGACTAGGACTTACCCATAGCCATAGGCCTGCTAGGCACTCGAGACGATGGAGAGTCGTGATGTTCCTCTGATTAATATGGACATTTTTCTCTGAGAGAATTGGTTCTCAAGAATTTTGTCTCGGAGCTTGCAATCAAAATCTGCATGGACAAGCATCTAAAATGCACCCAAAACCTTATATGTCCTCTCCTATGTTAGGATTTTGTCTCGGAGCTTGCAATCAAAATCTCCATGGACAAGCATCTAAAATGCACCCAAAACCTTGTATGTCCTCTCCTATATTATATTTTTCATGACTATGAAAACAAAGCTCTGAACACAGAAAATAACACAACTTATGGTTGATATATTCCTGCGCTGGATTAGATGTACCTTCTGGATGGATCAAACTCAAGAAATGATGCTTTTATTCCCCTCTACAATGTTGAAACAGCCGAGTAAAAGAGTTTGTGATCAGAAGCTCATGAAATAAAAACTACAGATATCCTGAATTTTACCATTATCAAGTTACGTTGGGATATGATATTGAAAGTTGCTATACATGAATATACGATCAGAAAAAGAAGCAAAATTTCCTTTCTGCTTTCATATTCTGCCCCCCAGTATTCTGTATTCCTAGCAACTTATATATAAACCAATTAAATGAAGTAAACATGTGAGAAAAGGATTTACAGAAACAACAATTACTTGTCATCCTCTCTCATTGAATCTATTTTGATTATGAGAGGCTTGTGGCAATCTACAGATGAATCTCCACCGATGGGCAGCTTTGATGATCTCAAGATGCTGTCTATCTCGCCATTTTCGGCAATTGCCTTCTCCAGAGAAGCCTTCGCAACTTTAGCGACGGAAACCATCATAATCACTACATGCAAGCAGCAGTGCAAGGAAAATAGTCAGAGCATGTTCTTAAGAGCATAAACACCAAGGTTGTCTAGCAAGTTGTGAATAACTATGACACTCATAACCATCACCATCATAGATAGTGTTATAAACTTGTTGCATCTTTAAATTATGCTTCAGTCAAGTAACTTATTTCAGACATTCATGGTACCAAATCTAGAAGCTTATTGCAGCTGTTAGAAATTAATGACAGTTCTTTTCACATAAATTTTTGAGACAATGGACAGAGTTTATTGAGCTCATTAAAGTCGTTAAGATTTCTTTTTTCTGTCCTATATGCCCCAAATAAAGCCCTAGTCCTGTGAAAAATACCATCCTTGACCTCCTTGTACTTTCTGCAATTTCTACTCAATAGAACTTTTAAAGATTTCAACAACGACATCATAAAGATATAACAAACCCACAAACACCCCCAACACCTCAATAAAAGATTCGAATCAACATTGCCTGATAAGAGTTTTGAAACAGATAAAAAACTGAACAACTAGGAAACAAACAAACGTAACTATCTCCAGCAGCAACTCACCAGAGATGACAATCCCAAACATCATCAACACCTGCATTCACAGAATGTCTACATAAGCCATCAATAATGAAAGTAAAATAAAAATGTAAGATCTAGAATTAACAATGTAGCATTTAAATATGTTATATGTAGCATTTTATAAATACCCAGATCAAAATAATCATCAGTATCCACAGTTGACGGCAGATGTCCTACATTCTAAATCAATCCATCCTTCATCAAGAACAAGATAATTGCAATCTGAACTGCAATCATGGTCAATTAAATAGTGCAAATGATGAACTCAAATTTATCTACCTGCACCATGATTGTCAAAACATGATGTGAAAGAAACTTACATCTAAACTGAAAATATTGGACAGTTTTGTACAAGTTGATTAACAAGCTTGGGTAAATAAATTTTAGTTTCACCAAAGTTTAGTCTAAAAGACATGCACTTACCCAACGAGTTGTTGAGACCTCACCCCATCCATGCGAGACGTCAGATAAATCCTTCAGGGTTGTTCCAACATAGACCAATGCAAATGTTATTGGCTGCAGTAAGTAAAAAATCAAATGCTCAGTGATGTTCTGAAACAAAGTCTTTTACACTGAAAACACTTTCATCAAACTTGACTTATAGAACATAAAGCAACCAAGTGCTCGAAATCATAAAAATGTTAAAGAAATGTAAGTTTCCCACCCAGCCCTCAAAGGGGGAGAAAAGGCTTTCATTAAATCATACATGCAAGTTTTCATTAAAGCAAAAAATAACCATTCATGTACAACATAAAACAATATATGTTGCTGAGATATTACGAAAAACATAGGACATCAAAATAGTAACATATTTCCATCCAACAAATAAATTTAAACTGATAACATATTGCATCAAATAGTTCCACTAAGGCCAATGCCAGATGAAATCAGGAGCATCTATAAATGATAATGGTAAAAATTCATTGGAAAATATTTTGAAGTAATAAACATAATAAGCTAACCAATGAATGTTACAACGAACAGCTTACCATAAAAATTACACTCAAAATTTGAGATAATATAGCAAATCATGATAGTAGTAACAAGGTAGGCCTTCCAACTAAAGATGGAGATTTCCTTACCATCATTCCCAAAAAAGATGCCAGCATAAAATCCCCCACATGAACAGGAGTCACAGACAGGAGGTAATTCAGCATGTTAAATGGGAGCAAAGGAACAAGTCGAAGCAGCAAAACAATCTGTTGAATACCAAAACAAATAAATTAAGAAATTCAACAATAATTAAAAACACCACTCAAATACCCAAAAGGAATAGCAGAGCCATAGGAATAGGGAAAAGGAAGAGCATAAATTCGTATATTAGATTCATATGTTCCCACATATCTTCAGATGAAGAAATTGACTAAACAGCTGATGCATTTAATAATGTCAGAATCATAAAAATTCAGAACTAACTTAAACAAACTTCCCAGAGTTTGTCATAGTCTTGTAAGGATGGATGAAAAGGATTTACAATATCAAGAAACTTCAAAAGTATTAAGTATGTACGGATACACAGTACGTGTCAGCTTAAGTCTGCATAATATGCCAACTTGGCCCAGCTTTTTGGCTATAAATACAAGACTAAAACTGAAGTTCAGATCGATAATTAACTAGGTATTATTTAAGGTTTTATAATACAACTGACCATATCCCAACATCCACAGCAGAAACCTTCAAGAAATCCATATAATTTTTCGATCATGTTTTGGAAGTGACATTCATAAATGGGATCACATTTCTCTTGTTTTTGGGTACCAAAAATCTTTTTCCTCATTTATTTTCCCGAACATTAAGCTAATATAGAAATAATTTTGGTGGCAGCACGGGTACCTTAACCATGAATCTTCCACAAGTTCAAGTTATGAATAAGATATCACAGCACACAATATGACAAATCATGAAATTAAACCATCTAAACCTTAAAACCAGATCTCTGAACAGCAATGGCAACGGATTGAAACTTGGGATAATTCTTCAACTTGGAGACAACATATGATCTTCCAACCTGTCATACAGAAAGAAAGTCTGTTTGAATAAACTTATGAGTCAAATTCCTAGGATCTCTCTGAAATCAAACACCAACGCTTTCTCAGGTATAAAATAACATCTCTGGCTTTTGCATTTCTCGGCTTGAAATATAAGCATGTGGACATGGTAAACATGCCAGTATTAAAGTTACCAAGTATCAGAGGTTTAATAAACTCACCGTTCTACCAAGCATGAATGCAGCTGTTGCTCCCATTGTGGCACCGATAGAATCAGCAACAAATGCTACCGGCAGCCCAAAAAGATAGCCACCTCCAATCTGGAAGGTAAAAGCAATCCCACATTGTACTCAGCGAAAGAAAAGGAAAGGAGACTGAAGCTTAATTCTGCTTGAAGCATCAAAATACAAAGTCTACCGTAAGTATTGAAGCAGGAACCGCTAAGACAGTGAGAGGAATATATACAAGAGCCCTGCCAAAATTCCAACAAAGAAGGATGATCCAAACTCAAACAAAGAAGAACATAAGAGAAATTACATGCAACAGCACTAATATCTATGGAACCAAACTGCTGACTGTGCATTTGGAGTTAGTTACTGATCATTAAAGCAACTTACAAGACAAGTGGACCCCAAGGTCCAAGATCCTGTTGAATCCATAACAAAAGATCCTTCAGTTTCTGCGAAAAAGAAAACACAAATCAATTCAATAAACAATCTAATTGACAAAAAAAAAAAGGAGACAAGGCAAGAACATTATAATGCAACGATAACAAGACAAATAAGTTGAAATTGGACCGTTAACATGCCTGTTCTAAAGGGAGGGAAACAAAAGCAGTGACGACAGCGGCGAGGAGGAGGAGAAGGAGAGCGAAACGAAAGGCTCCAGCCCAACTGACAGAGACGATCGTCATAGATGCAAAAACCCCCCGACGCCACCACCGGAGCGACTTGACGACGTCTTCGTCCCTCCCGACACATGAATCGGACTTCAACGACGATCTCACTCTCAATCCTTCCACTTTTGCCAGATTTATTATACTCTCACTCCAACTCAATCACAGGACTGCGACAATTACCTCTCGCCCTCTAGGCTTTTATCATAATTTTTGCAAAATTCATAAATAATAATACAGACACGACACCAGAATTTTTGTTACCACGTATGAGCTTCCTAGTGTTTGTGCGGAGACCCACCGACGTGACCCTGACGAGACTGACTTTGGGCCTCCAACTTAAAATGACGCAGCCCAATTTATATTCGTTTTGGGAGCACAATCTCCGTTCCATATCATTCCTCGTAGTTGTTGTGGTACTAAAATCTATTTCATTAATGAATGCATTTGCTTGGTGTCTTTGATTATTAACACGCTTTTTTTGAAAAATTAAATGAAATTTATAGAAATAATATGAAAGATAATACACAAAGGCCCCGTTTGGTTGATACGAATTGTTGCTGGAGAAAGTAACTTTTTATTAAAATTTAAATTATTACGTTTGGTTCGTTTTTTTTTTTAGTAGTTAGGAAAGTAAAAGCTTTCCTAATTTAGGGAAAGTAGTGGCACTTTCTTTGGATTCTAAATCCCAACACCATCTTGGTATTTAGATTACTTTCGCTCGGAATTTAATCTGAAAAATACATTAGACAATTTAACCATTCTTTCTCTCTCAATTCTGCAGCTTTAAAATATATAAATTTTAAATAAATTTTAATTTAATAATTAAAAAATATATAATAAATATTAGTTTATAAATAATAATTTTTAAATTATTTATTTTTAAAAATAAAATATTTTATTAATACTTTATTA
>JANZLF010000004.1:11873558-11884127 GCA_026546835.1 Erythroxylum foetidum | reverse complement strand
TGCTCCCCATACCCGCCTCCGTTCGGGTAATTTTATCGGGTACCCATCGGGTTCGGGTACAATTGCCATCCCTATTAAACTTATTAACCTCATCCCATCTAACTTTTATTACCTTCCTTCAGAGTTATGCTTTCCCCATAAGAACCTCCTAAATAAGGTTTTAATTGTCTTCACTACTCCTTTAGCCAGAAACATACTAGCAGACGAATAAACTTGCAAGGAATTCAACACTAATTTAGTGAGCTGAAGTCTACCCCCAAAAGATAAGAACCTATTTGTTTAATACTTTAATCTTTGTTGTATTCTTTCCACCAAAAGGTAACATTTAGAAAAATGAATTCTTCTTGTAGTGATAGGCAATCTTAAATAACGCAACGGATATTTTTTCCTTTCTATAGAAGATATTGCAGCTATCTCAACTGTCAATCCATCTACACTATTGGACAGTACAAAATGACTTTTTGCTAGGTTAATTTCTAAACCTGACATTTCTTCAAATTTATTTGGAGAGGACATCAAAATTTGAATAGAAGATGGATGTGCCTTGTAAAAAAGTAACAAGTTGTCAGCAAAGTAAAGATTGATTAGAGATGCCTTCTTACATTTACTGTGGAACTTGAAACCCTTTTCCTTATCCACATTAAACTTCACTAATAGAGTTAGCATCTTCATACAAAGGATGAACAAGTAGGGAGACATAGGATCACCTTATCAAGTTTTCCCCTCTCCTTTGAATAATCTAGTTGGTATATGATTCACTAACACCGAATAGGAAGAGGTGGTTATACATGCCTCTATCCATTTAATGAATATAGAAGAGAATCTCATCACCTCCATCACCATAAGAATGAAACTCCATTCCACATAATCAAAGGCTTTTTGAATCAATTTTAAAAGAACAGTTTGGCAAAAAACTTCTCCTTTGGTACCCTTTAATGAGCTCCTGGACAATGGAAATTTTGTCACCTATCATCATTCGTTGCATGAATGCATTTTGGTTACGACTAGCTAATGTCCCCATAACTACCTTGAGTCTATTTGTTATAATTTTAAAGATTACCTTATAAAGAAAATTAGAACAAGCAATAGGCTTGAACTTACTAAAGGAATTCGAGTTATTAGTCTTACGAATTAGGCAGAGGAAGGTTTTATTAATCTCCTTCAACAATACCCTAGTAGAGAAGAATTCACTGACAACTTGTTTCAATATCATTCCAATCTCACCCCAAGCTTTCCGAAAGAAAACTCTATTTAGGTCATTTGGACCTAGCGATTTATTAGGATTCATTTGGGAGATAACTCCTTCAATCTCAACATCTTAGATAGGCTTGGTTAAATTAAAAGCCTTTTTCTTGAGATAGCTTCCTCGAAATGAAAGATTTTAGCAAGTGTGTAGTGACTGAAGTCCTAGTAGATTATCCATAAAATCTATTAAAATATTTCCATGCCTCTTGAAAGATTAGATCCTACTGGTTGAGTAATCTGCCATTTGCATCCTAGGTGATAGAAATTCTATTGTTTTTCTTTCTCCCCATTAAGGAGTTGAAGAACTTAAAGAATTTATTAGCTTCTTGTAGCTATTTACCCCTTGCTATTTGCTTTATCATACTTTCATGATTCTGCACAGCTGAGAGATAGTGGTTAACTTGCTCTTTCTCTAGTGAAAAAGTTAAGGGTCCCCATGATTATTATAAAGTTGCCCTTGAATGATAGTGAGATCACTCTTAGATCTTTAAATAGATTTAGTAGTAGAGTTTCCCCTGGTAGCAATTAATTTTTTCAATTCATCCTTGATTGCTTTGAGGCTCTGAGCACATATATACTGCTTAGTACCACATACGACCTTCATCATTCCTATCTGAATAGCCTCCTGAAAGCCTTCCATATATGCCAAAAAATTGTTAAATCTTAAATGGAATTTGTTTAAGGAATATACCCTCCATCTTGGCAGGAGAATGCTCAGAGAAGAGAGGATCTAGAATAGAGACAGAACTCATAGGAAATTAATGTAACCAAATTTGATTAACTAGCATCTTATCTAACTTTTTCCTTATAGACCAGTCCCTAGCTTGCTTATTGCTCCAACTAAATGTGTGACCCTGATATTTGAGATCAGTGAGCTTATAGTCTCCACACAATCCTTACAATCTGATGTGAATTTCCTCAAGAGAGCATTTCCTTCAGCTTAAGTTTTATATAGAGTAGAGTCAAAATTGCCACTGATAACCCAAGGGCTAACTATTTTATATTGGAAATCGACTAAAGTCTTCCATAACTCCTTCTTTTGGAAGGCATAATTAGAGCCACATATAATAAAAGAGAAGATATACACATCCTCAACTTTGAAATGCAATTTCATATTCATCTTTTGCCTTTCCACTTCCAAGACATCTACTTCCATAAATTCAGGAAACCAATAATTATTCTTCCCAAAGCATGATTTTGGTGATTAGTAATGAATTTCCAACTTCTACCCAATCTATTCAACTTCATAATATTATCGACCTTAATCCTGGTTTCTAAAAGAGCAATTAAATATGCCTTTTTTCAATAGACAAAATCCCTCAAAGCTAAAAGCTTCTTTGAGCAGCTAATACCTTTAACATTCCATGTAAACTAAGTCATTAAGAAGATGTGGTAGATTTGGAGCCTTTCTTTCTGCTCCTAGCTGCTCTCCTTATTATCACAATCTTAAAAGTAGTACATAAATTATCTCCCATTGTAGATGAGAAGGAGATGTTTAGAGATCCACTACAATTTAGCATTGAAGGGGAATTTAATTGCTATGGGGCCTCTATCTTTTCCCCATTCCTAGCTTGAGTATCCATTTGAAAATTGGGATTTGTAGTGGGTGAAGTCACCACTTGTGCATCACTCATGGGTTCAATGTGGACTTCTTGAACAATTTCTTGAGAAGATTCCTTTTGAGTACTCTAAGGACCTGCATGTTCATCCAATCTCATAAGCTCCTCGTAATCTCTTCTTAGGAATTTCTTACCCATTGATATCAACCTTTTCCTTTGAGATTTCAGGGATGGATTCTATTGGCAATTAGCATTGACATTGTCTTCAAACAAAGAGCCATTTGCTCCCAATCTCATAACTGGTATACTTTCTGGTAGATTTTGGATTGACTCCACATTTAAGAAGCACGAACACACAACACATGCCATGTGACACGACGCTGCCACAGACACGGGGACACATCAATATATATAATATAATATAATTTAATTTAGAATTAAGAAAAAAATCAGAATTCATAATATGATATATATTGATTGATGTGTTTCAAGACTTCCAACATCTTGATAGTTTATATATATTTGGTACTTTATAAGCCCCTCTAAAAAAATATGGAGCATATATTCCATTAAGCAATTTGTCTACAATCTGCTATCTAAAAGTAGAATTAGTCATTCACAGGGGTATTTACAACCGAAAATCTAACTAAAGTATTTACTCTCTAATCACTTTACTCTCAAACATTGGCATTGCTTTCATAAGCAAAGATCACACTCTCTAATTCTGGTTCATTAAGTGAAAGATTAACAACTTCAAGGATTCCATGATCATTATCAATTGATGAAAACTCATCTCCTGCAATATCCCACATCATTGCTTCTCCTTGTTTGTACTGTGAAGATTTTCTTGAAAGTAGTCGCAAATTAGTATGAATGTATACTAAACTCTCAACACGCTTAGATTTGATCTTATTCCTTTTAAGAGAGTGAATAAAAGAGTAAGTACTCTAATTTCTTTCACAACAAGATCAAGATGATGGTTGTCCAAGTAACTTGAGAGCAATCTTTTGAAGAATTGGAGCATGAATACCTTGAACTAGCCACCAAGATTTTGCATCAAGGATACCTCTATCATTTATAGAGTCATAATCATCAAACCCTTGTCTACCATCCAAAAAATTGGCAAACTCAATGTTCACTTTTCTCCGATATTCTACATCAGGAAAGTACCTCTTTAAACATTTCAATCTCTTATTGGTGAGCTCCACATCTTGATGCGGTAGAACTCGTTTTGAGTCTTTACTCAACCATTCATGGCTATAATACCTATATAGTTGTAAGAAAAAATGTTATGAATTATTCATCAATTACCATCTATTTATCTCTAATAGAAAAGAAAGTATCTAAATTTGAATAATCACCTCGGATTCAAAGAATGAGCTAAACAATGAAGAGGGGTATTACTTTTTTTCCAACGCTTAATTAAGATTTGGTGGACTTCATAAAAGGTTGAAGATTCATTGTCATCCTTTCTTTCAAAAAGATATATGACCTTTCTTACTTTTTTAATCATAGATTCCCACATCTCATACACCAAATGGAGAGTAGATGCATCCATATCTGTGCTTCTTAAAACATCATAGATAGGATTGGTGAAAGAAAAAATGAAATCTATCTTTTGCCTCTAACTATCACTCAGTAGCTTCTCTTTGACAAATTCAGCTTTGCCAACATCATCTTCCTTATAAGTAGACCATTTTTACTTATCACGATCTCTTGGGGCCTATGTTTGAGAAGTTTAAATCACTTCAACATCACTATTGTATAGGCAAATCGAGTAGGAGAAACATTAAGTAACTTCAATGAAGCAAACTCATTAAAGATGGACAACCTCATGTGATGATTAATAATGAAGTTCTTAATAAAAGAAACATCGTCAGCAATTTGTGAATCCAAGAACATTCTTGATACACGAGATTGTTCCTTTCTGCATTCTTAGCCGCAAAAATACTCTTCAAAGCAAGGTTAAGAGTGTGGACAACACAAGGAGTCCAAAAAATAATTGGAAACTCTGCCTCAATCATTAAACTAGTTGCCCTACAAATCGGTGTGTTATTCATCACAATTTGCACGACATTATAAAAACCAACTTCCATAATCACATCTCTCATTTACTTGGCTATAAAATCCTTGTCCTTGATATTATCAGAGTAATCAATTGCTTTCAGAAACATTGGCCCATTTTTAGTCACAGCTATAAAGTTAAGAAGAGGTCTTCTTTGTAGATGGCTCCACCCATCACTGACAATGCTCACTCCTTTTTGATTCCATATATTCCTTATAAGTTGAAGAAACTTCTCAACATGTTCTCTTTCTTTGTCAAGTAAAGTCATTCTTAACTTATTGTAGCCCGGAGGAACATAACTAATAATCTAATTATTAGTGGCAAAAGAGAAAGCTTTGATGAAATGAGGATTCCTTGTAAGATGAAAAGACAATCCTAAAGAGTAAAACATTCTAGCAATCTCAAGATCTAAATTTTCTCTAGCTTGCATGTTGAAAGCATCCTCTAGAGGTCTCGATGTTGCCTTTCTCTTTCTTGAATCAAAACTACTAGTACATGATGCTTCACCAGTTAAGAAATTTTGAGATTGACTAGAAAAGGGCGGAAGAGGGACAGGTCTTGCCTTGGAATTTTTAATCAACAATATAGCTTCACTGTCAATTTTTTAAAGTTCTGTTACCTTTAAGGATGGAATGTCACCGCAAACTCGAATTTCGTTGCCTA
The DNA here is from genome assembly GCA_026546835.1 of Erythroxylum foetidum. Lineage (NCBI taxonomy): Eukaryota > Viridiplantae > Streptophyta > Magnoliopsida > Malpighiales > Erythroxylaceae > Erythroxylum > Erythroxylum foetidum. The sequence continues at coordinate 11,878,595 of JANZLF010000004.1, read as the reverse complement.
ATAATTTCAACAGGTGCACCCTTACCCTAATATAAGAACCTCTGAATAAGCTATGGCAAAAACTACACTCAAACTCAAAAGTTTCCACCACCCTCTATTTTATTTCTCTTCACCACATATTTCTATAGTGGTTTTTTTTGGATTTTCTTGTTCAGCACCACTACTAGAAGCCATGAAAAAAGGAGAATAGTGGATTGAAATACCTAATTAAGATACCAAATTGTATTAACAAACAAGTAAACAATATCAAGAAATAACAAACTGTTTTTATGTCAATGAAGAAAGCAAGACAGGAAAAACAACTTTCAACCAAACACATTTCTAATTTCAAAATCACATATGAAGATTGCTACTTCAAAAAAAAATTGTAGCCTAAAGCAATCCAACTATAAAATCATCAATATTGCATTGCAAAATAATAACTAAACACTCACCAAAATTATGCTGCGGGAAACAAAAGTCATGGAATAATTTGAATATTTGATCAAGTGCAACACCAAGACACTCAAATTATCATAAGTGATTCTAAGCAAGGCCAAATCACTCATAATTTAAAACGTGAGTTGATGCTAATTGTAAAAGGTATTATATATAGAGAAAAAGAAAAGAATCAGAATTAAAAAGGTTTAAAAAAAGAAAGAAAGAAAATACCCTTAAAAGCAGTTGATGATTTTGTTTGGTTTTGGCCTCCTATAGAGTCTCAAGGTTTTTAACTCCCAGTGATAGACCTAGAAGAAGAAAAAGAAAATGATTAGTCTAAAAAAAGGCCATGAAAGCCTAAAAACCTTATCCTAAGTACTCAATTACTTAGTGGAAATTGATGTCTCGACCTCACGATCTATGATTCTCTGTGAATTAAGCAACCTCAAGATAAAAGGAAAGGAAAATATTGATTAGATGATTGAAACATAAAAACCTTAATAGAGAGAAAGCCAGAAATCGTGTTCATAAGGCCTTACCCAAACAAATTTTAGGAGTCATTGAAGGCAGCTCCTTAGACTTGGTTAGGTAAGCAGGAAGAGAGGTAGGAGAGAGACTAAGAAATTTCAAAGAAAAAAAGTTTACCAGAAGTTCTATTATGTGTGGATTCGTACATAATCAAAAGGCTAAACTTTGGACATTCTTAAAAGAAATAAATAGTTAAAGGTTAGGATCAAAAATAATTTGCTCGGATGGTCAACAGTCGGGATTTGGATCCAGTCGTGTCTGAGCCAGCTCCAGCCATGTCCGAGCCATTTCCAGATATGTCCTAGCTGACAAAAGTTATTTGTTAATTTCGACACGTACGGACATGTCCGACACATTGACACGACTCTATTTTGTCGTGTCTGTGCTACATACTTCCACATTAATACACAGCCTTGCATATCCAACTCTTTTCTTTTGTGTAATATTTTCATCCATATAAAGAGGAATGCTATTTGAGGAGAAATTGGAATTAAATTGGAAAGAAACTAGGTGAGCATTTTAGAGTGTGACATGTGGCAAGTGACACTTGTCACTTGCCTAACATGCCACCATGATGCATATAGGTTCGGATATTGTCAAAACATTATCCAGAAAAAATAACCACTCAGTCCTCTCCCTTTGATTTAATCCATCATTTTCAATTTAATCTCAAAAATTCACAAATTCTTATGGAGAGGTAAATAAATGTCTTACGAATTTGACACTTCGAAAATCAAATCAATCGGAGGTCGGATGAAAAAGTTATATGCAAAAGGGTGGAAAAAGGGTTGGATTGGAGAAATTGGTCTCCATGGAAAGATCACAGAAAGCTCTACAATTTTCATGAAGGGCTCGAAAACCAATTTCACCTTTAAAGATATCAAAATCCCAATCACAGTTACTGCCTAAATAAGTGTCATCCTAAACTTTGGTAGTCTAGTATTTAAGTAGGACATTGTGCAAATGTACCTATAAGGGAACAACTTGGTGTTTAATGGAATCAACTTGGATCCCTTATCTCCACGACTATAGGAATAAAGGTTGATTCCAGATATTCCAAGAACCCTCCTCCACCACTTTGTACCTACATCTTTTGATGAGAAGGTAAATAGTAACATGTCTTCTTCTATTATAAGCACTTCATGTAAACCTTTGTTCTTCCACATAGCTTATGCCCATTTTTGAATAGCTGAAAATGTAAGTCTTATATCCCAAAAGAAGCCAATTCATAAAGCTTCCTAATTTTTTGCACTAGCTTAGAGGAAATCCAACTCAAGGAAACCAACAATTTTTCATCCTCCTCTTTCGAAGAGCAGTAATCTAAGGTATAGTCTTGTCCTTTCCTTATAACTTATTTCTAGCTTTTCCTAACTTGTGGATGAACTGTAGGAGCAACTTAAAGAGGAATAGAGGAGCCTTCTGCATCCTTTAAGGGCAAAGGAAGAAAGTCAGTGGAGAACAGGAGCTATTGACATGTTTGAAGATCAAAAGATTTAGTTTGGTAAAAAAGAAAAGGGTCTAGGCAGCTTGTGCAGAAGACAATAGCCAAAATTGTGAAAAGGGGAAAAATAGGAAGGAAAGAAAATGGAAAGAAGTGAAGGAAAGACCAAATTGCCCTTAGAAGAGAGAGAAAAGGAAGTGTGAAAAAAAACCTAGATTTGAGGAAAGAAAGTTGAATGGAGGAAGTTTACAAAAAAGAAAAGATGAGTGTAGGCGGAAGGGAGGAAAGAAAGCTAAAAGGAGTAGTTTAATGAAATGAAAAAGATAAGTAGAGGTGGAAGGAAGGAAACAAAGATGAATGGAGGTATTTTAGTGAAATGAATAGAAAAGTGGAGGTGGAAAGAAGCTAGTCGGGTGAAAGGTGATGCAATGCACTGTGTTCATCTTCCAAGTGTGAAGAGTAGAGGTTGTAGTAGCCGAAGTTCTCTTGAAGAATAATGATAATTAGTAGTATGTTAGCAAGAATTTGAGCATTTTGTCATATTCTCTTTTTAGTACTGTTATTACTATGGAATCTTGAAATTATACTCATCTTTAATTTAAAAGTTTGATCTTTTCACTTATCCAAGATTTTGTAAAATTTTTATATAAATACTTGAGAAGCTGATTTTTAAAATAAAATTAATTTAGTACTATGTCAAAATGAACTATGATTGACAAAACTCTTTTGTCCTTAATTAAAAAGTTAAAGTTGAGTTAATGTTATAGAAAGGAAAATCTATGATCTAAGAAATCACATATCTTTGAGATTGTAAATACACTTGATACTAATTACATCCAAAAACTTTCGGGAGTATTTAATTGAAGTAAAAGATGTTCTCGTAATTATTACCTTAAACTTAGGGAAACTCTTAAACCAATAATTCAGTACAAAGTGGAGAATCGTAATGAAATATGTTATGACTAGAAAATTGGAGTGTCTAAGCCCTTTAAATTTACTCCCAATATGCTAAATCTTCTTCCCTGCTAATGCTAATGTGAGTTGCTTGATTAATGGGGAAGATTGGTATTATTGCAAGAGGATTTCAGAATTCTTTCAAAAATACTTTCCACCATACCTCCTAAATCCTCTTCGAGAAGATAAAGTATTATAGTTGAGGCATTCTTCAGGTAATTTCACTAATAAATCTTGCATGAACTTGCTTAAAATTTTAGCTCCAAAGGTAAGGTGAAAACTTTTGATCTAGAACAAGATACTCTCTCCAAAAATTTCCTTCATTCTCTGACTTGCATTGAAGGGGAGTTTCAGTACTATGAATCCCTCAAAAGCTCCTCTCTCCTCTTCATAATCTCAAGGGCATGTTATGCTTAGAATCTAATGAATCTAATGATCATTCATTCTTTGATTGTTTATTCTCCAATATGGTATAGAAAAATATTTTGAAGACAAGCAATTCGAACTATCATATTACAAAATGGAGAAATACTCTTGAATGGTTACTAGCTTAATTTGAAAGAATAAGGATGATGGCAAATTTTTTGAAGTAGTTTTAGGCAACTCAGTTTGTAGCCCTCAAGGGACGTGGTTAGATGGTGAGTTGGTCTTCGGTCAAGTCCTTGGTTTGATTCCGTACTAGGCCCTCTTGTAAGAGTCTGGGGCAGTAGGGTGTTAACTGTAGTTGGAGCACCAATTGGGCCCTCGATGTTGAGGTACGCTCACTTGGCCCACCTATTGGGCGGTGTGTCAGCTGGGCCCTTGGAGAGGTGTACCCGCTTGGCCCGCCTATGAGGTTTCCTCGAATTAAAAAAAAAACTCAGTTTGCAGCATATGTTAAAAAAGGAATTAATGTGTACATCCAAGAATCAATCTACTTCTCTAGAACTGGTGAGTGAAAAATAGTAGCATTCAAACCATGAAGCTAGTAACAACAAGAGTATCAACTTTGTCACTTACTGTTGGACCCCGTTTTCAAAGTCCAACTATCATTCTGATACCAAACAATGTTGGTGCTGGGATCACAATACCTATTACGAGGCTATGATTTTTCAAAATTTGAAACATTTTAGCTTCAGTAGTGGCGGATTTGCCGCGGTAAAAGTCTGGCTTTGCTGCACTGAAGTATAAAGGTCAAGAAAAATGACCCTTCGGGAAAAACACCTTTTTCGCAGTGAAATCCCCTAGTTTTTAACACAGAAACCCTTCCGGAAACGTTCGCCATGGCGTACTCTAGGCCTCGCCATAGCGAGACTGTAACACCCCACTCCCGAGTGACCCAAACCCGATATCGTTGGTGATATCCGAGTCCATGCTCCAAGAGGGTGATGTACTACATCAGTCGGTCGGTAAAACTGGTATACTTTCTTTTTTTTTTTGGAAAAACCGTTCATTCCATGTTAAAAGGAAGCAGTTTCAGTCATTTCACAATTACGCGGAACAAGCAGTAAACAGTAGTAAATCTTTTACAGTAGATACAATCATTTCATAATATTTTACAGTAACCATAAAGTACAACTACAAATCAGTTACAACAATTGCGGACTACAAACTTAGGAAACACAAAGGCAGACGCGAACTGATCCCGACCTCTATCTCAACTTGCACCAGACATACTCCCGTGTCAAACGGGGTACTCTTCTAGTCCTGAAAAA
>JANZLF010000004.1:11834078-11856397 GCA_026546835.1 Erythroxylum foetidum | reverse complement strand
CGCATAAATTATAATGTGTGTGTGTATGTGTTAAAGAAAAAAAATTGTACTGAGTTTTGACTGAGTGATGTAACATGTCACCCTCGCAGGGCACGGATTCGGATATCACCATCGATGTCGAGTTCGGGTTATACGGGAGTGGGGTGTTACAGTGAATGCCAAAGGTTTTGGGTTCACAACTTGTTTGTACTACTTTCCTCTGTTGGAAAATGAATATATACACAGTGGTTACACGACTCAGGTAGGTATAAGTGGCAATTCCTATAATAAATGCAGTAATTAATTACATTCAACAACCAAGATCATATTTTATTTAAAGCATAATAAAATAATGAAATTATATTTTAAATATTTGGTATGTAGTCTTGAACCCTCTCTATTCTTTAACCAAAACTTATTAAAGAAAAACCAAAACCTTGTACATGAGAATATGATGGTAGAAGGCTCAACCTTATTTTTTACACACCCACATATATTATATATATGCAATAATCTCACCTTATATCATATATTATAACATGTTTTATTCAAAGGGGTAGAATAGGTTAATTGTGTCATTTTAATGGATGATATGAATTATAGTTTAATGGGTCAATATATAGTTATTAGAATATTACTATGTGTCATCATCATCATCATCATACCCTGAAGTCCCGCATTGAAGCAAAGTCTGGGGGACTTGACAGTACGCAGCCTTACCCCTACATTGTTGAGAATCTGTTTTCATTAGGCACACATGTATATGTGACAAGATAACAGTGATAAAATAATAAGGTAAAAATTGACTAATAAATTAAAATAAGATAAATAAAAAACAGAAAAAAATTAATTTAATCAATTAAGTAGTATTTTTTAATACATAAACATAAATTTTAAAAAATATCAATAAATAATCATAATCATAATCATAATCATAATAAAAAATAAAAATAATGAAAATAATCAAATTTTAACAGACAATAATAAGAAAACAGATCCATAAACTAAAAAATCTCAATAAAGACGCAACATCTTGAGAGAGCGAAGATCAAAGAAGATTTGAAGCAAGACCCATGAATGCTAACAACAAAAAGAAGAAACTTTACTAGTTTAAGCTGAAGGGACGTACCATTAGCATGTTTATAGAAAACTAAAGTACCTTGCTTCTTCTTCTTCTTCTCCATTCTCAAAAGAGAGAGACTCGACAACAAGCAACAGATGGATGTATTTTCATTAACTCCAAATTGGGGCGTAAAATGCAATTTATATGTGTATATATATAACCCATTAATAAATAAAAACTAGTGAAAGAGAGAAATTGTGTTGGGAAAAAGCAAACAAATCTGTAGTAAACTGACAGAAACCGAAAGAAATTGTGTTGGGAAATGAAATACCTTTGCATACCGAGCTGAGCAAGCTGATCAATGGCGGAATCCAAAGCTAAGCGATCCTCATTCATTGCTAAAAGCTTCAAATCCTGAACAAAATCCATTTCTCGAAAATGCGTTTTGACCCTAAAAATGTCTTATCACTTTCGACTCTCATGAAACCCTTCCCTCTCCCTCTTGCTGTCTTGTTTTTATTCGACTCCTCTTATCTGTCTCGCTTGCATTCTCCACCATAACTAACAAACCCTAATCTTGAAATCTCACCTCGTTTCACCACCACCAAAAATGGCTTAAAAAAATCAGGTTGTATGTTTCCCCTATTCTATGCCACTTTGTTCCAAATCCCTTTTATCCATCTATTTCTCCAACTACTGAAACAAATATAGAATGTAGCAAGAGCACTTCACAAGAAACGTCAAAAGACTTATAATTTCGGAAGAAAACGAGGGAAGGAAGAAAAAAAGCATTACTTACAAACTCAAAAAACCCAGTTCAAGAATCTCTCGCTACACCGTCATGTACTTTGAAAATAATGGACGGTCACTTGAACTATCTCAAAATGCGGAAAAATTCAAACTTTTTTTTTCGGCAGTCTAATATAGGGGAAAAACCCAAACAAGCTATTATCTTTTATTACCTTGCTTTCACTGTTTCAGCTGGCTCCAGAGGATATTACTACGTGTCTCAAATATGATTAGTAAACTAATCATCTCATTATGATTATTAAATATACATTAGACAATTCGATTGCAGTTAAGTATATGAAATAAATGTTGTAATTATATTAGTTCATGTATATTTTTAACACTATGACCTCAAAAGCAGACAAGACAGAAGAATAAAAAAACCAAGGGAAACGGCTAGACATTTTGCATATGCCTAATCACAACATTAATTTCATATGTCTAACTAAAATCGAATTGCCTAATGTATATTTAATAACTATAATGGGATAATTAATTTATTAATTACATTTTAGGCACATGATAGTACTTTAATAACTATATGTTAACCCATTAAATTATAGTTCACTTCATTCAATAAAACGACATAATTAGTCTATTTTATCCCTTACGGTGGAACTTGTCATAATATATAACATAAGGTAAGATTGTTGCACACATATAATGTTTGTAGGTGTGTAAAAGATAAAGTTGAGTTTTCTACCATTACACTCTCTTACACAAAGTTTTGGTTAAAGAATGTAGAGAGTTGAGAATTTAAGATTACATGCCAAGAGTTGGAGATATGATTTTATTGCCTTGTTATGCTCTAAATAAAATATAATCTTGGTTGTTAAATGTAGTTAATTATTGCATTTATTATAGCAATAGATTGTATAGATTACACAGCGCTTGTTCAATTGTATGGACTGAGGTAAATGAGCTGTTTGAACAGGTGAGAATTCTTCAAATGTTTGGCTTCAATACCGATTAAATCAAAAAAAATTGACTGCTCGTGATCTGATTAGTCATTTACACTATAACATCTTTGGTACTTTAGCCTGGAATGGTGAATTTTCATCAAAGTTTATATAGAGGTTTCAAGGATTGTCATTTATTGTAAAAGAATTGATATCATAATTGCATATACACTCATATATTATATTTCTTTGTTCATATATCTTTGTGTATCTACATGTAATTAAGCAAAGCACCAGCACAGTAAGGTTACTTGGCATCACATAATTTGTGGTATAATTGTTCAATTAAAAACTTTGAATTGGTTTTTGCTCTGGATGCTGGATGATTCTCATTAAATTGTTCAGTAATCAACTTATTTAATCAAATAACGAATCAAAACAGATTACATAAATTTTCCTGATAGTAAACAAAGAAAATTTCTTGATAGTAGCATCAAGTGACGATAGATATATTTTTTATGGCGTCAAATCGTGTCGAGCACATCATCAACCCAGGCAACGCTACCACTTGAGATTTTCTGTCTCATTTATTGTGTACCAACTTTGTTTCCTTCAATTTTACCCTTTTATTTATGTAGATCCCACGTAATTTAAAAGTTGAGATTGAAAAGCACAAAATTGATGCACAAAAAATAGGACAGAGGATAAGTCCTCAACGCTAAAGGGCACCCGCAAGTCCCCACACCACATACAGAAACAAAGCAAAAGCCTAGCCCACGCACCACATCAGCATCAGCATCAGCACAGCCACACGCTACAGAAGCAGCTGCCCAGCCCGTGCACCTTAGGATCTGCAGCCAGTTCACGCTCGCACCACGTTAGTACCATCACAGCTCACACACTGCAGAAACAGCAGCCAGGCAAAAAATTTCAAAGCAGTCGCCAGAACAATCACTACAGCCCAGTACAAAAGCCCAACTTACACATAAAAAAGCAGTTCAGCTCATACAATGCAAGAGTACCAACTGACCCAATTAAGGAGTACCTGACTAGAAGCTAGTGAACACCAGTCTGGAAGCAGACTTAGAAGTTACAACTGGATCCAGGAGTAGTCTTGTAGCTACCGGACTGCTATAGTAGAGTCCATCAACTTCTGGATCCAATAGCTACTGTACTACTTGAAAAGTAAGCAGAACAGTAGCTATTGTCGTAGAGTCCAGTAGCTTCTAGTATTGTAGCTCCTGGACTGTTCAGAAATTCTTAGTACAGTAACTACTGAACTACTATAATATAGTCCAGGAGCTTCTAGTTCTAGTACAATAGCTACTACTAGTAGCTTCTAATCTCCAGTAGCTATTGTTAGTGAGCTGGACCTTGTAACCAGTAGCATCTGTAGTAGAATCCAGTAGCTACTTAAGTCTAAAAACTTTGTCTAGTAGCTACTGGACTACTGCTTGACCCGGAAGTTACTAGACTTCATTTCAAAAGCTCTTAGCCCAGTAGCTACTGGAATCTCTTTGAACAGTAGTTACTGTAGAGTCCAGTAGCTCGATACTAGTCCAGTAGCTAATGGAGTACTATTGTAGGGTTTAGTAACTCTTAGTCTTATAGCCCTATTGGACTTAAAAGTCCAATAGTTCCTAATTTATCATGAGATCTTTTGTACTCTCCCTCAGTTTTTATTCTATATCAGAAAATCTTATCTACATGAAATTCTCCGACAGACAGGATACGAACTGAGAAAATAAGTTAATAACACATAAAATCTCATTGCATAGTACATAGTAGAGTTTAGTAACTCTTACGGAGTGGTTGATTCGTACAGGAGAATAAAAATGAATATAATGAGGAATGAAAATAAATATTATCATTATAATTATAATGATTGATTAAGAGAAATGAATGATTATCATTACCGTTAATAGTGATTGGTTTGTAAAAAATATTAAAAAATAAAAATTAATTATATTGTAATTAATTAATTATAATAAATAAATTAATTAAAATAGTGTAATTAATTAATTACAATATTTTAATTAATAAATAAACTATATTTTAAATTTAAAATATAATTTATTTATTAATTAAAATATTGTAATTAATTATTTTATCAAATCGGAAGGATTGTTGTACAAAATGTATATTATAATTAATTAATTAAAATAGTGTAATGAATTAATTACAATATTTTAATTAATGAATGAATTATATTTTAATTAATTATAATGTAATTAATTAATTAATTATAATATTTTAATTAATTAATTAATTACAATATTTTAATTAATTAATGAATTATATTGTAATTAATTATATTGTAATTAATTAATTAACTATAATATTAGTTAAAGAATACCAACCCTTACTAAACCCAAAAAAATTAAGGCTTAAGGAAAGTTAGGAATGACTCTCAAGTAATGTCCCAAAATAAGGAATCAAAGTAGAAGCAAAATAATTATTACCTCTTATTAAGCTTTATTTTTCATTTCATACCCATTCTTCTCTCCTCATACCCACCGAACAAGCACACCCTGAATTCAAATAGGATATGATGTAAGTTAGTAAAATAGTTTTTAACAATTCCCACGAATATTGTTGGCTATTGGAGTTGTGGTTGTAATGGTCAAAGAATGACTTGGCTCACAGTGTGTGGCATTCGCTGGAGACGAAGACAGAACATACAAGTCGTGCCCATCAGCCCATCCCTAAGAACAAAACCAATCCAAATGTATCAAGGCACTGACCGCTAGCAACACGCTTAGTGCATGCACGATGGCTTGTCTCGTCAATAATTTTATGGGGAGTTCAAGCTTGCTGTGATGAATATTTTTACCCAGGAAATAAGGAAAGGAAATGGAGACAGCCAACACTATATGGCATATACGAAAAGAGTTCAAGTTTGTTGTGATGAATATGTTTACCCCGAAAATTAGGAAATGGAGAGGCACTTCAGACTCAGGCACATATGAAAAGAGCTTTACGATGACTTGAGCTGAATAAGTATTTTATTGTGGTTTCGTGTAATGATTATTTGATAAATATAATGACATATTTTAATCAAATATTCATTATTCTCTAAGTATTTTGAGAAATTTAAAACTAATAACGTGTCAAATATTTCTTAATTAAGAACTAAAGCCTTTACATTTATTATTTAAAAATTTTGAAGAAAATATATAAATATAAAATGTCAAAAAAGAAATCTAGAAAGCCGGAAGCTACTGGATGTGGTCCGTGTTTTGTTTTGACATTGTGTGTGAATGGCATTTCGATTAGGTAAGCGACTGTGGTGTATATGCTGTTTGCCGTTTTATGGATTGAAAATAAAGATAACACTAACATGCGGTCTTTACGCGTTGCTTTGCTAGTGTGTATATATATATGCGGTCTTAGTAGATACATATTTTCTCAAAAAGTCGATTGATTAGGGAGTGTCGGTCATCTTTTCAACTTATTGACTAGAAATCAGATGCAACTGAAGAAAAATATTAAAACGAGAAATCATTTCACCTCTCCACCTGCAGCGTATGGTAATGGTTGCCAAAAGTCCAAATGATTCCTTTTTTGGCTAAGAAATAATCCACACTCAAAATGGCATGCACTTTACAAAGAACTATAAGCCCTCGTACGGTACCCAAACAAAAATCAAGTAACCATTAAGTAAGGTTAACGAAGAATGTAAAGCCCTTAGGAACTATAAGAGAAGCCATGGCCACGTATTAATATTTATGGGTAAGTGCATTGACTTGTTGGACCATTCGGAGCTATGAAGTTGTTGGTCAGTGGAACAAATGGACAAGTAGGCCGTTGAAGTTCGGAGTCAAAAATTCCACGATAAAAAGCGAGCTCCTTGTGCACCGGTATTTGCTTCCTCGTGTTAGAGTGAGCAAAGCAATTCGTCTTTGACATACCTGATCCTTGACTTGTACGCATATTGCCATTACTGCAGACGTAGCTAAAGCGGATTATCCTTTCCTTGGGACATTAAGTCAAGGCTAAATTTGTCATTATTGACGGTGTTCGTTTCATTCTTTTTCTTTTCTTTTTTATTGTGTAATTTAATTCTGAAATGCACAAAATTTGCATCATTCAATTTAATTAACAAGAAAACCTCAACACAATATAGAGAAAATTTATGGTTCATAAACAGAAAACTTAAATCATAAAAATATGTAGCCAAATCTTAATCCCCGTCTCAAGTCACGTTCTATAAATTGAATTATTATTATTATTATTATTATTATGACATTTACGTTCGATTTGCATAAATAAAAAATTGTAGCCAAAATAATTTTAACATATTCCAGATAAACACCATTTAAAGATCGAGTGCAAAATAATCAAATATTGCAAGTCACGGCCTTCACCACTCACCAGAAAATTCCATACCTGGACAGGACGTCTTGTCTATTCGTCCAGGCCACTTGTTCGATGGAATCAGATGTGTTTGATAATAGAAAGCTCCATATACCGCTAGTCGACCCCAGCCAGGCTCGACATTCCCTCGTCACTTTCTAAGAATCTGTAGCCATCAGTTTCAATTTCATTTGCTTAAGGCTTTAAAGTACCTTCGTCCGTCCGTGCACACTCTTCAAAAGCACCAGTTTGAGTATCTTGTGTATACCAAAACATGCTATGCTATCATTCAACTAGCTTGGTGCTAATTTCAAGTATTATTAATCCCATATTATTTAATCAATCACTAATTTATAGTATTTTTTAATTATATATTAACAATTACTTGCTTATAAATTCCATCATACAATAAATTGTTTTAGATTTGACAACTATTGTTCACTTTGCTCAAGTGCCTTTTTTTAATTATAGGTGCAGCAACTATTAACTTTTCCGTAATGAGAACTTTCCCTGAAGGAATCTTTCAACTTTCTCCAGAAGAAATGTCTTAGCCTATGTAGTTCAAAGGCAAGTAATCTTGAAACAAATTCTACCAATCTTAATGCAAAGGCAAGTAATCAAATCATAGTTTCAAAGCACTAAAAAGGAATCTTTTCTACAAAAATGCCCTTCCAAATAGCCGAATCGTTCAAACATTTGTTTGTTTTTTTCTTCCCTCTGCAGTGAAAAAGTAAAGAAGCCCTTGAGTACATGTATACAACAGGATGCTCCTTTAGAAACTCAGGCGATGAATTTCAGGTAGTATTTTATAGAGAATTGCACGTAAACAGCATATTGCTGGAACTGACAACAATTAGTGGGCAACTATAGATACATACATCTATTTAATCGGACAGTACAAGCCTATATATACCCCATCTCACCCCATGGCTTGTGCAACAGATTGAAGTTAGCTAGCAAGGGAAATAATAACTATCTGAATCCATTTACTTCCACTCTTTGTTTTCGCAATCCTTGTGTACCATATCTTGCGTATCACTTACAGAGGAAAATTAAGGTGAGTAACCGAGCATTAAAAAGAATTCTTTGTCTTGTTGTTCGCGTACAGTTGTCTTCAGCTTTTCGTTTAACTATAATTTAACATGAAATAACCCATCATCTTTTTGATGATCATCAGGTAATTTAGAAATGAAACTTTCCATGTCCATGCGCCAACAATCATCTCATTTCATCGATATTCCTACTGGCAGACTCAAAATGGATATGTTATGTCGAAGATGGCAAAAGGAGAGGATTGTGATCGTAATGGGAGCGACAGGAACTGGGAAGTCCCGTCTCTCCATCGACCTTGCCACCCAGTTTCCGGCAGAAATCATAAACTCTGATAAAATGCAAGTTTACAAGGGACTAGACACTGTCACAAATAAAATTACTGAAGAAGAAAAGTCAGGAATTCCTCACCATTTGTTAGGCGTAGTAAATCCTTATGTTGATTTTACAGCAACAAATTTCTGCAATCAGGCTTCACTGGCCATTGAATCGATTTGCACGCGAGGGGCGCTTCCAATCATCGTTGGAGGCTCCAATTCATACATTGAAGCTTTGGTCGATGATGAAGACTTCATATTCAGATCGAAATACGATTGTTGCTTCCTTTGGGTGGATGTGTCAATGCCTGTGCTGCACGGGTTCGTGTCGAAAAGAGTTGATCAAATGGTTAAGAAAGGGATGGTTGATGAGGTTAGGAAGATTTTTGATCCAGACGCAGATTATTCCAGAGGAATCAGGAGATCAATTGGTGTCCCTGAGCTGGATAGGTACTTGAAATGTGAATCAGTCCTTGAGGAAGAAAACTGTGCTAAGTTGCTTCATGAAGCAGTATGTGACATCAAAAGTAACACGTGCCATTTAGCTTGTCGTCAGCTAGAGAAAATTCATCGACTTAGAAACCTGAAGGGTTGGAACATCCATCGGATTGATGCAACAGAAGTATTCTGTAAGCGTGGAAAGGAAGCGGATGAGGCATGGAAGAAGCTTGTGATCCGACCAAGCGTTTCCATTGTGGGACAGTTTCTTGACAATGCTGCTCCTGCTAAGATCCCAACTGCTGTAGCTGAAACTTACTTTGCACAATGTCTTGCTTAATTATTATTATCCACAAACTTGTCTTGTGTAAGGTTTTGTGATACCAATACTAGTTAATAACCCTTACTCCTCATTTTTGAATGATTTTGTATCATCCAAAGGTCTTATATATCCATGGGAATGAATGAACCTCAAATAAAAGCAATTAGGTGGCCTTAACTGAAGTTGCAACAAATACGCAAGTTAATATGGACCAAGATAACCATTGGTCGATCTTGATTTCTCCGCGGTTTGATCTATGCAGTAGTTCAGAGATTTCCACCTTTCCGTTAATGATTGATATTAAATAGTTAATCATTATTATACTTGGTTTTAGTCACATCATATATATCATCAATAAAATAAAAGTCTTACAATTTTGGTGAGAAAGGCATTCGTATTAAAGCAGATCAAGGTCTACACAATCTCAAAACGTGTTAAAATTTTGGTGAGTATGCAATTCATGTTAAAGCACATCAAAATCTACTTAGCCACATTGCACATGTATACATAAACGATGGACATTAACATAATTTTGAATTACATTTACATTAGGTGTAATTACAAAAATTACAGACAATATCAGAAATTATGAAATTTAGTTCGTGTGTTAGTTTGATCTACACAGAAAGTTATGTAAAACCTTGGAGGAGTCAATTTCCAAGACACAGGGATAGAGTTGCAGTACGTACGGGGAGGCAATTGCAGAGCTAACTGGTTCCGGGGGTGTAAAGTTAGAGAGCTACTTGTATAACCTGAGCAAATTGGCGGCTACGATCCACCGCAAAAAAAAAAAAAAAAATGACTTGTCCGTACAGGAACAGCATTGACTTCAATATATTGATTCGTGGGACCACCTTCTTTCTTTGGTTCTGTTCAAAGTGGTAAGCCGGTTCGGTCCCTCCCACGTGGCTGGTAGTTCATCGGAAAAGAGAGAATAGAACTGATTGACACGCACAGATGAGTAAGGGCCTAATTCTGCTGAAACTGTTATGGTATACATAAATGCCTTTTAATAAACATAGAATCAACCAGAAATTGTGATGACAAGGTCAGTTCAAGCATCAAACGCTTGGACAGTTAGAAGGTAGTGCGCTGAACTAGGCTTTCTTGGCAGCTTTTGATTCAACTAGTTGCATGGCTTCTTTAGAAACTGATTATTTGATATGGAACTTCTTT
This sequence comes from Erythroxylum foetidum, assembly GCA_026546835.1. Lineage (NCBI taxonomy): Eukaryota > Viridiplantae > Streptophyta > Magnoliopsida > Malpighiales > Erythroxylaceae > Erythroxylum > Erythroxylum foetidum. Next base: position 11,846,008 of record JANZLF010000004.1, on the reverse strand, counting down.
TTCTAATAATTTAAACCATATATAATAAGGAACTCAAGCAGATCCAATTATAACAAAGGCTCACTGGAGACAGAAAGTAAAGAGTACGGACAGCAAATAGGGTTGATCAGCTCCAATCAAGAATCATTGTCACTTTCATGCCACTCGATTCCAGCTATATAGTATGATATCTCCATACGCGTAAATGGCCTGGAATGAAATTCCTTAGGACCTACACGAAGAGCAAGGTAAAAGTGAAGATGAAAAGGTGGAAGCCAATATGGCTTTTTTGAAGTAAAAATTCCTTTGTACGGAATCTTTACTACTACTTTTCCTCTCTGTTTTAACTTAATCATGGCGGATAAGGAGGAAAAAGGTATTCTCATCAGGTATGGATAGATTCTGCGCCTCCACAAGCACAGATATAAAGAGGTTCTTATATATTATATACTATGATGTTGTGTGGTGCGTTTTAGTTTCAAATGGGGAACTTCTAAAGCTGGCAAGAGAATGAGAAATGGAAGGTACATAACAAGACTTGACGAGGAACGTGGAATAAACTTTTGCTTCCATCAGTCACTGTCTCAAGTTTTCTTTTAAATTATCTTCGTATAATTGGGGCTGCTCTGCTTTGCTTGTCATTTTTAATGGACTGGGAAAGATATTCGCATAACCATTTAATTAGTAGGCACATGTTGTTGTTAACTTAGGCTGTAAATGTAATCAAATCAGTGTTTAATTGATTTTTACCCAAGACAAACCATGCAAGAGCTAAGACAGACTAAGGGGAAATGGCACTGCAATTGAAAACTAATTTCGCCTTCTTTTTATTAGCCACCATCTCTTTAATTCCTCAACTATCTATCGCTTCTGTTAAAACAAGCGGTGGTGCGCTCAGCTGGGCTTATAAATTTATTATTTTCTTATTGATTTAGTTTTTATTTATATATGACATAATTAATTTATTCAATAAAGTTATTCTTTATCTTCAGATTTTTTGTCCATTATATTTAATACTTAATATTAAAGATAAAAATTTTAGTCTAATTACTATAAAATTAAAATTATAATAAAATCATACATTCAAATTATAATTCAGTACTAATTATGAATTTTAAATTATATTTTTATCAAGAAGGGATATTGATAAAATAGTAAAAATATCACAAGTTGCGTTTTTTATTATGAAAAATAATTGATTTTATAAATTAAAATATGGAGATATTTAAATAAATATATAGGTACTTATTCAAGAATAAGTTCAATAAATTTATCCAATAATAATGGTTCTAAATAAAACATTAATAGTTTGTCTATTATGTACTCATCATAATTATTGTATAATTGATTTTTAGAGTTAAAATTAGTGTATAAAAAATTATTATATATTTTACATTATTTTGGTGATGTTAAAAATCAACAATAAGTATCCTAAGTTTATTACATTGTGTGATGGAAATTTAAAGACTTGACCAAATATTGTATGATGGAAAGTTAGACATTTAGCATAAAGAAAGCCAAGTTAAGTGTGCGGTTGAAATTATTTGTAAACTAGTATAAATAGATGTATTATCCCTTGATGTAAATCATCCAAAAATTGTAAGTGTGTCTGTGAATGAGAGCCATAAGTGTTCTAGCAAAATATTAAGAGAGTAGTATCGTGCCACAAATTAGTAGTATTTGTGTAATTCAAAGTATGCTCTGTACTTCCCATTTTGACGCACCTTGTACATTGGAAATAACCACCATTTTACTACTTTCTTTATATGTTAAGAACTTATTAATGAAAGTCCATATTTGATAGCATTTTTTGATATCAAAATTTTGGCCAAATAACCAACAAGTGATATCAGAGTAGGCGATTAAGGATCGACATAAAAAAAGGCGAGTGTGGTCAGATATCGATGTATCAAAGGAAAGTGCACAATTTAGCACTGTGAAGTTATTGTCAAGGACAAAACTTACTTAGTTATTTGAAGACATTACCAAGTCACTATCAGATCTAGCCTGTTCATCCAGCTCAATTAAGAAACTCAATCACACTAATTATAACAACTAGAGTACCCGTATCCAATTTTATTTGTTAGGTTAGGATTTATGGAGTGTTGTTGGTGATCAAGAAACTACCCCAGTTAATCCGAAGGAGCTCAAAAAATACAAGATCAAGTGTGGCAAAGCTATGTACACACTTTCAGTGCCCATCGAAGATGATCTCTTGTAACATATCAAAGACACTAAAAGACTAAAGGAAGCTTGGGATGCTTTGGCAACATTATTTTCAAAAACAAATGAAGCAAAGTTGAAGAGACTCGAGAATGAGCTTCGAACACTCACAAAACAAGACATCACAATCAGTCAATACTTTGATAAAGTAAAGGCAATATGTTCCAAGATCCAAACTGCATCCAAAAAATGCAATAACTACAACAAGGATGAGGAGAAATATTATTCATGGTCTACGACGAGAATATAATGCTATTGTCATTGCTACTCGTGGATGGGCTCAGGAACCAACCCTGAAAAAGTTGGAAAATTTGTTAGCTAATCAAGAAGCACTAGCTAAACAAATGTCTGGAGTTACAATCAAAGACAAGGAGAAAGCTCTCCACACCAACAAAAGAAATTTTAACGGGAAAGAAAAGGAGAGAAAGCGAGGTGGAGGTTCAAAGAACCATTAGAGCAGAGGCTTCAAGCATGGTGAAGCAAGAAAAGGCAAGCACAACAATGAACGAGATGATGAGCAACATTAGAAAAAAATGATGAATGCTACAATTGTGGTAAGAAAGGCCATTTCTCTTGAGATTGTTGGCACAAGTGTGCTGAAGGCAATGCTGCGGCTTCAACCTGGAGTGATATTAAGGATGAATGGGATCTTCATGTCTATGAAGCAGTAGAAAAAAAAAGTAAAAGTTGAAGAGGAGGAAAGTGCCCTCTCAAAGTTGTAAGAAAAATAAGCTCATGTAGTTGCTCATGATAAAGTATCAAACTACAAGCATGATTGGATTGTTGACTCCCAGCGTTCTAATCATATGACTAGAGATGACAATAAGCTTCTGAACATGTTAGAATACAAGGGAAGAAGAGATGTGGTGAGGCTTCTAAACATGTTAGAATATAAGGGAAGAAGAGTTGTGATGACTACTAACAACTCCAAAATGTCAATCACTCACATTGGCAAAATAGTAATTGCACTTTAGTTTAACTCACACTAAGTATAACTACCAAATGTTTATAATGTACATGAAATGAAGAAGAATTTGCTATTGGTATCCCAATTGAAATCTTCTGGTAACTTTGTGATTTTTGGTCTTGATGATGTCAAGGTGTGCCAAAATGTGAAGATTATGAGCAAGCCAATCATGGAAGGCAAATGACTCGAGTCCATCTATGTGATGAATGCTCAAGCAGCATATATGGATAAAACAAGAAATAATGTGACAACTGATCTTTGACATGCTCGACTAGGTCATATTAGCTATCACAAGCTAAAGGCAATGATGAAGCAGTCAATGATCAAAGGACTTCCTCAACTTGAAGTTCGAGAAAACACAGTGTGTGTAGGATGTTAGTATGGTAAAGCCCATCCATTTCCATATGAAGAGTCTAAGTTCAAAGCTAAAGTACCACTAGAGCTAGTTCACTCAGATGTGTTTGTCCTAGTAAAACAATCATCAATTGGTGGCTTTTGATACATGATAACCTTCATTGATGATTTTTCTAGATATGTATGGGTTGACTTTCTAAAAGTTTCAAGGAATTTAAGGAGAGGGTTGAAAAAGAGTTAAACAACAAACTATAATGCCTTCGCACAGATAATGGAGGAGAGTACGCATTAGCAAAGTTTATGCAATGCTTGCAACAATGCAGGATAAAAAGACAGCTAACCTATTCAAGTACACCATAGTAGAATGGCATCTCCGAAAGAAAGAATAAACATCTTGCAGAGATATGTAAAAGCATGTTGCATGCCAAAAATGTGCCACCACAATTTTGGGATGAATGTATGAAGAAAACTGCTCATGTAATTAATAGACTTCCTTAAGCATCATTGGGAGTTATGTCTCCATTTGAGACGTTATGGAAGATCAAGCCAATGGTCAGTTATTTTCACTTATTTGGCTATGCATGTTATGTATTCATACCAAATAATTTACCCAAGAAGTTTGAAAAGAAGGTTGTTTAATGCATCTTTGTTAGATATGATGGTCAAAGAAAAAGGTTGGAGATGCTATGAACTAGGAAGAGATTGAAGAAAAGCCAAAAGAAATAGAGGATCAATAAAATGTTGAAAATTTTTAACAAAGTAATGAAGATAAAGAAGTACCTCTGGAAATTTAAGATGGTAGTGAAGGCACTTCTAGTTCACCAAAAACGAAAAATCTATGGCAAATAGGGGTGCATCAGAAGGTTCATGAAGAAGAAAGGCCAAACTAAATAGAGGAATTTGAAGTAGAAGAAGCTCCTCAACAAATTGTATGAAGATCAACTAGATTGAGAAAGCCAAATCTTATATATGCTAATGCAACTCTAGTTGAAGTATCTAGAAACTACTTATAAAGAAGTATCTAAAAGTAAGGCATGAAGATTAGCCATAGAAGATGAAATCCAAGAATTGAATCAAAATGAGACATGGGATTTAATGGCAAAACCCAAGGATGTAAAACCCATATCATACAAGTGGTTTACAAGTTGAAGACCCAATCAAATGATTTAATTGAATGATACAAAGCTCGACTTATTGCTCGGGGTTTTTCACAACAATATGGATTGGACTATAATGAAACTTGTAGTCCATTGGCAAAAATCACCTCTGTACATGTTTTGCTAGCATTGGTAGCTAGCAAGTCATGGAAGTTATGGAAAATGGATGTAAAAAAGGCTTTCCTACATAGAGAACTAGTCCCAAAAATCTATATGAAACAACTACAAGATTAATGCAAACATGTATCGACACCAATGGAGGTTAATGCCATATTCTACTCAGTAGAAGGCAAAGATTTAGAAGATCCAATATTGTATTGATAGCTGGTAGGTAGTTTAATCTCTCTAACTTTGTCCCAACTCGATATTGCCTTTACTATTAGAGTGGTTAACAGGTCTATGCAGAATCCAAAGATGATTTGGAAGCAGTTTGAAGAATCTTAAGATATGTCAAAGGCATAATTGACTATGACATACTATATGGAAGACGCAAGGAATGTAGAGTTTCTAGCTATTGTGATGTTGATTAAGTAGGAGACCATGACACTCGTCATTCAATTATAAGTTATGTGTTCAACCATAGTTCAGGAATAGTCTCTTAGAGTAGCAAGAGACAACTGACTATCTCGTTGTCTACCATTCAAGCAGAATACAGAGAAGTGGTAGTGGCAACTCAAGAAAGTTCATGGTTGATGCAACTCACAGAAGATCTCCATCAAGTTGTAAACTATGCAGTACCACTACCTTGTGACAATCAATCAGTTATACGTACAACTTAAAAATAGTTTTTCCTACAAGAACAAAACATGTGGAAATACATTATCATTATGTATGGGAAAAAGTCCTATAAGAAGAAAGTAAGATGAAGAAAATCAGCACAGAAGGTCAAATGGTAGACATTTTTACTAAAGGTCTCAATAAAGTAAAAATTGAAAAGTTTTGAAGTTGGCTTGGCATGATATCTGGAAAAGAAATAAAAATGGAATAGCTAATGTTGCGGGGGAGTGTTAAAAATCAACAATAATTATTGTAAGCTATTACTTTGTGTGATGGAGATTTATAGACTTGACAAAATATTGTGTGATGGAATGTTGGACACTTAGCATAAAGAAAGACAACTTAAGTGTGTGTTTGAAATTGTTTGTAAACTAGTATAAATAGATGTATTAGGCCTTGGTGTAAATCATCCAAAAATTGTGAGTGTGAGTGTGAGTCAGAGCTAGAAGTGTTCTAGCAAAATATTGTGAGACTAGTAGCATGTCATAAATTAGTAATATTTGTGTGATTCAAAGTATGCTCTAGACTTCCTATTTTGATGGATCTTGTATGTTGTGAGTTAAGAACTAATTAATGAAAGTGCATATTTGATAGCATTTTTTGTTAGAAAATTTGCCCAAATAACCAACAGATGATAGTTTAATATATATTACTTGAATATAATATAAACTATATGAAGATAGTTGCGTAAGTCAAAAAAAAAAAGATTTATTACTCTAAAGTAATTAAGGGAATATTCTATCATTTTTTATTAATAACTATTTTTGAATTTTCTATACTTAGTGAATTGATATTTAAAAAAATATTATTTCTAAATATCAATTATTAATATACAAGGAAAAATATGATTGAATTGTAAATAAAGTTGACATTAATTCTATATTTTATGTATAATTGAAATATTGCATATTAAAAAAATTAAAATTTTACGTTTAATCGAAAAGTTTAAATCAAACCGTTAAAATTTTTTATTATTTAGATGGTTATTATATGTTAATAGATGTCAATCTTAATTTATAATTATAAATTGTTTAAATTAGAGAATTAAAGATATATCAAAATGAGATTTAATTTATTTAATTTTAAATTATTATTTATATTTATAATTTGTAATTATTTATAATATATTAAGAACTTAATAGGTCATACATATAGAACAATTAAAGAGATAAAATTTAATTTAATTTAATGATAATATCGAAGTTTAAGAAATTTCATGACCAAAATATCAAATATTTGATTTTTAGGATTAAATTATAATTATATAATCACAGTTAAAGTTTAATTATAATTATAGTTTAATTTTAGATAAATTTCATAAATTCTAGTTTTTTTAAAAAAAGAAAACAGATAAATTTCATAAATTCTATTTTTTTAAAAAAAGAAAACACTATATTTTTTTAAATAATTCTCATTCCCTGTTTAAAAAGTTAAAAGTCGTGATTTTTATTATGTGAAATTAGGAGTTTTTTAAAGAATGTTAAAAATAGAGAATTTTTTAAAAAAATTTAAACTATAAGGGAGGTTAAGAGCCTCCCTTCTTAATTTTGTTATTAAGTTAATTTTTATGAATTAAATTAAATTTATATTAGTTTAATAAATTAGGAAATATTGTAGAATTTAATTTAGCTTTTCAAGAGTTTAATTATTAAATTAATTCTTTATTAGATTAATAATTATAATCAAATAAATTTTTAAAAGATTATCTTTTATAATTAAATTATGTTAGATAAAAGCAATATAATGAGATTATATTAATTTTGATAAGAATTTTAAATTTTAAAAATTAAATAAATCAAATAAATATTAATTATATATATTAACAATGTGATTATATTATTTAAGTATAAAAGTATAACTCCATTTGTCAGGCTTATTAAGAAAACTTATGACGTTAGTAGCCTAGATATTCTTTTGTTTTAAATAAATTAGTTTTACTTAATTAAATTTAAATAACTTAGATGAGCAAATTTTTGATTTAAAATTAGAGTATGATTATAACACTCCACTCTCGCAAGACACGTACCCGATATCCTTAGTGATGTCCGAGAACTTGCCCCACAAGGGTGGCATGCTAGCACAATCAGTCAGTAAAATCTTATTACAATTTTTTTTGAAAATAATGTACACATATACGAAAATCAATAATCAATTTGGGCCCATTCTTTTCTTTCATAATATCAAAATCACATTTATTATTATTATACTCAAGATTAATTTCATTTACAAACCCTTCCACTTCGAAAAGTTATTACATATAGAAATATTCAAATACACATTGTACAATAATTACGGAAGACTCAATTTAATACAAAATAAGAAAACGCAAATGTAGATGCGAACTGATACCGACTTCTATCTTTTACTTGAATGCAGTGGGTATACTCACGTTTCCCTAATGGGGTAACTCTTCTGAGCCTGAAAAAAATATTGTAAATTTTGGGTGAGTTTTTGCAAATTTAGTGAGTGATAATCCTCGATGGCTCACTGAATCACATAACACATACAGTTCATCAATTTATCATATTGAGTCACGTGCATTGCACATTCACTTAAGCATAAATCACATTCAGAAAGCATTCAAACTATTAAAACATACAAATCGATTTTATATGCAATGCACATGAAACTCATTTTCAATTATTATTGTTGTGACCGAGTGCCTTTTTACTAGCCCATATCCCTTGTGAATATCGAGCTGACCCATATCCCTTGTGGATATCGAGTTATACCAAATAATGTCCCATATTTTTTAGTGGATACCGGGTACATTCATAACTGAACCAGAGGCTCTTATCACATTATGAGCTTTAAGCTCTTTATACTGACTACTCTGCTCATAACTACCTTTATCTTTCATGCATTCATGTAACGAAATGCATCACATTTTCATATTTTCATTCAATCATATGATCAATCAGTCACTTTCACATATCATTGGACCTTAATCTGGCATTCAACATTTAAGTTGAGAATCACCTTTTCATTCATATATATATTCACTATTTTTGTTCAAAGTAGGTCCGGAATTTAACAATCAATTCATGTATGGAATACATCTCTCAAAATCAGTCAATCATGTCAAGAAGCATTTAGTTCGTCAAATTCACATACAAGTATTACTTTAATATCACATTCATGCATCAAGTCTCGGACCTTCATTGTCCGGAATCAATACCATCACAATCAAATTTATTAGTAATTCAATACAAAATTTAAACTAAGTAAGACCATTTAGGTCAACTCACATTACACTCCAGGTTAGCATTAACTTCCATGATCTGAAAACGTCTGGACGGGGACGTTCTGTCCTGCGTATTAACATCATGCAATACCCATTTACACGCATTATTAATTGCACAATCATATGAACACTCAATCACACACATATGTATATGTGTTATGTTTAATGCATACTCAATGACAATCCCTAGTGTATTATCTAAGTTCACATCTTATGCACATTCTCATTTCATAATTCATATATGCTCTTATAGTACCCAATTCTCATTCACATTCACTTAATACACATTACTCAACTCCTTTGAATCATAAGGATTACAATCATATGAACATCTTCATTCACATTACACTCATGTCTTTGGTACTTCGATATTATCCCTTCATTCACTAAGCTTTAACCCCCATTTTGGCTTCAAACATATCATACATTAGTCCTATCATCTAAGGATCATTCTAGGTTCCATTTAAGACCTATTTACACCTTAATTAAGATCACTTGACCTGTGAATGTCTGTTAGGCGGAGATCCATGGTCATTAAACAAACCTTTACAAGTCACTTATAAAAATCTTAAATGTTGACACTTTAGATGTCAAAATCTCTTATTGGGGTCTTCATAAAAATTGTAGATCTCGAAGTCTCATTCTAAGCATACTTAAATGATCTTAATCAAAGTTCCACAGAAAAAGTTATGCCTCTTGCACCAAAGCATATCCAATTGCATTCTTATTTCCAGATTTCTAACTCTTTACTTACTACATTCACTACCTTATGTCTATCATCTCTAATTTAATTTCTCATCATTTCCCCATTATTCTAACTCCAATTCAAATCAATATCATCCATAAACAATTTATAGTTCATGATTGATCATGAACATTAATAACAAAACATATACATATATATATATTCATCATCAACTTTCAACACCCAATATACAATTTCTAGTCAGATTTCGAAACTTTTAAAGACAGAATTTAAATTCTATTTCTTCATGCAAAATGTAGCCTTATGTCTTTAATTTAATACAAATAAAAAATCATTCCATTTAGATATCTGCAGATCAATTCGTGGCTAAAATACCAATACATATACGATGGAAATGTTACAGCTTACACATTCCAGCACATTTTCAACACCATTATCACTTTGTCTCTAAAATTTCATCCTAGTTCTTCCCTTTTCAAGACACTAAACTTACTTTTTTTTTCTAACTTCAAATCTCAATCCAATCCATGTCTAAAAAAATCAATGATCCACATTTTTATCCATAAAAAACAAAATATGAAAAGTCCATTTATCAGTCAAATTTCCTACATAATTTCTACATCATTTTGATGATCCTTTTATCATTAAATCATCATTACATCATCTTATGAACATCAATCATCATGTATGTAAAGGCAAGACAATTATGTGCTTATTTCATCAACCACATTCCATCATATATAAAGCACCATTTTGTGATCATTTAACCCATCATCATACATATCTCATTCAATAAATCATATGGGATTGTGTCATCTTTATAAGGGACCATATTAAAGTTGAGTATAAATGTAGCAACATTAGAGACTAGAAGAAGATTGGAGATGTAGGTTTGATCATAAAGGACCTAATTGATAGTGGCAGTGGAATGGAAGACTGATTTTAGAGGATCTAGCTCAACTATTCTTTCTATAGGTTTATATAAGGACAAATTGTCAAACCAGAAAGAGAAACTATAGCCATTGCCAATCTTGCCAAAGAATTCCAACATAATTTTCCCCAATTTTTGTTAAATTTTTCGTAATTTAGAAGGCATTGTGGGATATAAGCAGGCACCATAGGCTGAACCTTTTGACGTAATACACATGAACCCACCTGACCTAAAGAACACGTTTATCTTTGAAAAGCCTCAAGACTTGTTTGGCTAGTTAGACCTTATTTGTGATTCTTAAAGGAAGGACCCCTATTCCACCTTGATTCTTCAGTTGAAAAATATCAAACCATTTGATTTTTTTCATAGTTTCCCTTTTAGAGCATATAGACTTGAGAAACCTTCTAACAAGCTTGTCTATAAATTTAATAATATTATAGGGGAAAACAATATGAAAGGCCTAATACATATGAAGTGTTTGAAGCCAGTGAAGGAGGAAAACCAAGCTACTTGTTGCGATGCACTTGAGGTTAAATACAATCTAGTTTTTTCTTGTTAATGGATAAGCTCAATAGCTTATTGAAGATATTTAATGCAGTAATAAGTGATGAGATGGAACCTACATAAGCCTTAGAGAATAAGAATAAGTCATTAATAAAGTTAAAGCTTATGATCATAAACCTTTTGCATTTAAAGTGATATTTAAAATGATTGTTCCTTTTCATAACTCTCTTGAAAAGCTTGGTTAGCACTTCGATTCTATTGAAAAAAGGTGGCGGAGAGTTAATCACCTTGCCTAAGTCCTCTAGCCACTTTAATGGTCCTTAATGGTTCACCATTCACCATGACATGAAAAGACACTATTGTTGGGCACTACTTAATCCATTCTCTAAACACTATATGGGAATCATGAGCATTAAGTGTATTTTGCATTTTGAGAGGTTCTGGGTGAGCATTTACAACCTACTTTAGTCTATTAGCCAACAACTTTGATATGACCTTGTATATAGAGAGACCCTATAGCTTGTTGCCTCTCTTTTTCATAGTGTTTTTCTCCTTTCCTTTAGGAATTAGACTAATAAATATTCAATTAATCTCCTTGAAATTTTACTTTCCTTAAATTTTTTTAAAAAAACTCTAGAATAAATTCTTAGTGAGTGAAAAAGATTTATTAAAGAAATTTACATTTAAACCATTAAGACTTAGAACTTTAAAAGGGTTGAGGGATTTTATTTATTTATTTTACATCATCCACTATGAAAGGTTTGGAAGGAGTGATAATTTCTTCAGGGGCTAGAAGATCCCTGCATGGTACTGAAGAGTTAGCAGAGGCTGGGGCTTCTAGAGATTTGGAAAAGAACTCGACAATTTCTTTTAAAAGATTTTCCTGGCATACACCCTGTTTGGAACACAAGGAATTGAATTCAATCTTGTAATTGAATTCAATTCACTTGTTTAGAATAACAAGAAAGCCAAGAATTCAATTCCAGCGTGGATTTAAACCCCCCTTCCTGTGTAAATTCAATTCACGCTATAAGTCGCGTGAATTGAACTCCAAAAGCTACTGGATACTAAGCTACTGTTGCTGTATA